>VUQJ01026719.1:10550-21862 GCA_015108635.1 Andinoacara biseriatus
CTGGGTTTGACTTCACCAGCTTTCTGTGTGGCTATCTCAGCTGACGCAGAGCGAGAGGCAGGGTACACCCTGGACAGGTCACCAGCCTGTTGCAGGGCCAACACAGAGAGACAGACAACCATTCTTGCTCACATTCATTCACATTTAGTGTAGCCAATTAACCTAACCCCAGTACATGCATGTCTTTGGACTGTGGGAGGAAACCGGAGTACCCGGAGAAAACCCACGCAGACACGGGGAGAACATGCAAACTCCACACAGTGAGAGAGAGGCCAGACTAAGGTGGAATCGAACCCAGGCCTTCCAGATGGTATCCAGATGGTAACTGTGAGGCTAACTACCGCGCCACCGTGCTGCCCGTGCTAAATTGGATTAGCAGAAGAAAATGGATGGATGGTATTATTTAAAATTCATTGTTTCATCCTGGCTCACATGCAGTAAAACCATGACACCAATACCACCCTGTGTCATGCTGTAGACAGGAGAAGGTTTTTACCTTTCTTCAAACAGACGACTAAAGTCATCTACACCTTTAAAGGTTATTAGCTTAGTGAGAGAAACCTTCAGTGGCCTAGATGCTACCCTACATTCATTTAGTGACTTCCCAAGTTCACATGACTGGTTCTGATTTCTCTTATGCCATGGGAATTCCCAATCCTCTTGGAGCCTGGTTAAGTAACTGCGAGACAGACACACTAAATAAGTAATAAACAGAGACGAGCTCTTGTTGGAGGGAAGGTGTTATAATATATTCTGCTGATAAAATAAGGCAGTAGGTCACTGATTAAGGGGCAAAGAAATAGGCCATCTTTGCCTATTTGAAGAGAAAATAAACAAGTCACATGGGTAGCTGATTAATGTGAGCTATTATTAAAGCTGGTTGTCCGACCGATAAAGGCACACCACTGCTGGAATTTCAGTCAAGGGTCAAAGGAAGTTTCTGCCTATTGGTTAACATAGTTATTAATTGAATACATGATTGAGCCTACTACAGAAATATGTTGGATTTACCACCTACCTAATGTAAACTCACGGCAATAAACAGACCTGAGCAGATTTGTTTTACTGGCCAAAACCACAAAAACAATAAGGTCTTCCCACCTACCTTTTGTCACCATGAACAAACAGTGTGTTGGATTTTGTGTGTCTGCTTGTCTTTTCTTTTCAGTCACTCTTCTTGCTCACACTGCTCTCTCGCATCCAGACACCTGATTGCCAAAACACATGACTGCACCCAATGGCGCAGCAGTGAAATCAATTAAATCTTTCAATAGGTCTTTCAGGAGCCACACCGTTGCAAAATAAATCCAGCTGAACTCCAGTCCAATCCCAACAGTGAAATCCTAATGCATAAAAACCAAAAGGAAAGTGCAGATTTTTCCCAAGGGTCCTACTCCTCCAGAGTGTCACTGAGCAACTGCAGGGCGCCCCAGAATCAAGCCCACCTACTCCTAAATATGTTTGTGTGTGTGTCTGTGTTCTGATTTAGCCCAGCTTAGTTGCCCTGTTTAAGCAGAGGAGAGACATGGGCAGAGAGAGGAAGTTTTTTTCATCCCTATTACCCCCGCTCCAAGCATGCTCATGCACACACCCAGCTTTGCAGGCCCTAAAGGCCTAAAATAGCAGAGGAGACATGCAGTTATTATTAGCTGCTCAGGCTAAAGGATGACTCAGTGATTGGGTGGAGGGCGTGATGGTTACATGGGGATAAACACGCACATAAATACTCACAAGGACAAATATCACAGTCAGGTAGGCATCTTTATTTGACCAAAAACACCACTGAAGTGTTAGTATCAAGAATGGATGACACCAGATGGTGGTACTGACTAAAAAAACCCCAAAAAACAGGAGGCAGAGCAGAAAATGATAAGGTTTTCATTGGGAGTGAGCAGGATGGACAGGATTTAAAATGAGTACATCAGAGGGACAGCTCAGGTCGAGTGGTTTGGAGACAAAGTTAAAGATGTTTTGGACATGTGCAGAGCAGGGATTGTGGATATCCTGGACGAAATATGTCCAGGCAAGAGCAAATGAGGTTCGTAGATGTAGCGAGGGTGAGGCAGAGGAGGATGCCAGGCATAGTGGGAGGGTCGAACTCACGAACTTGGACCGAGAGAACAGGGAGTTGGTGCACACTTCCGTGAAGCCTCCCGAAAGAAAATGTCTCACGAGACTATTTCAAATTGTCTTACATTATGGCTTCAAAACACATGTAGCTGATCTTACGTCTCTCTCACTCAATTTCTCTCATTCTTTTCTCTCCCTCCAGCTACAGCAGTCAAATACAGCCCTCGCCAGTCACAGTGCTGTTGCAACTTGTGACCAATCGCTCTATCACTCCTCTTATTCCATTTCATTACTAAGAAGACTTAACTTTGACATGACGAATAATTTTGAGTAGCATCTTTAAAAGTTTGTTATTGCTCATAGTGACCTTGTATTCATTAAGAATGATGTGCAGGCCTGTCAAACTCGTGGACTCAAAAGAAAGTGGGCTTTTTTAGTGAGGGAGTCCCTTAGAGCAAAAAGAGCATATTAGCGATTCATTCATTTTTTATATGCTTTATTTGAATGAAAAAACAAACAAACATGAAAAACACTTAGAAATGTATCCTTTCAGACTGGCACGAGGCTCTGTGAGCTAACCCAGCTGTTTGTTTCCTGTGACTTTGGGAATGATTTGTTTTCCCCATGTTTAGTTAATGTAGCTTTGACTTCTGCCCATTATTGTTTACAGTGGGGTTTTCAGTGGCTGATAGATAAATAAATGCAAAATTAAGAAACACTGCATCGCTCAAATCTTACTCATTTGTAGTCTTTAAAGAAATCACTTAATGTCTGTTAATAAAACGTGAATTTTTGAGTATATTCTTACTTTTTCCATTTCTGGCTAGAGCATGACTTGAACCAGTGCACTTGGAATCTGCTCTTTTCTAAATTCAACGCAACAAATTGATGATATTTAATGGAATATTCAATAGATATAAAAATCAACACAGATGTTGATGGTCAATTATTAAATGGTCAAACGTGAAAAATTGCCAGATTCCTCTCTTTATTTCCCCCATTTCTTCTCTTTTTTTCCCTCCTATGTTTTTTATATGTGCTTTGACTGCTCTATTGAGCTCATTGAGCTGTGAGGATGGAAAGAAAGAAGGAGAAACTAAACCTGCTGGAGGGCCAGCCAGAGTTCTCAGCCAAGCCGCAAAGACATTTTGCAGATTCTGTGAGAACCACAAGCACTCACTGAATAATTGTTCAAACTTCAAGTACCTGAGCACTGCTCAGAAACGCAGTTGGATTCAGGATAACAATCATTGCTGGTAGTGAAGGAGAGAACACCTATCCACCAAATGGGACCTGAAGATGCTTTGCAATAACCAACACCTTATCGCCCTGCACGAGCTCAGCGACAGAGGTCCAGTTAAGACGGACAAAGACAAGAGATGATCTCATCCAGCTAAGGTGAGTGTGAGTAACCTTGTCTCCACATCAGCTTCAGAGGAATTTCTCTACATTGGCAAACCTCCTCAGGGAAACTGCATACTCCTCAAAGTCAGCAAATTAATCCTTGTGTCACGGCAACCAATCTTTGGAAACCTATGCTGTACTGGACGATGGTTCAGAGCACACCTTGCTGCTGCACAACAACTAGGACTCCAAGGCTAGCCCGAGAACCTGCCCCTGCGGACAGTAAGACGAGCTTCAGGTGCTTCATGGGTCTCATTCGCCATCTCTCCCACAAGTTGTTTGAAGCAGGTATACCACACAAAGGGAGCCTTCACACAAAGGGAGGGGTGCCCATTCCATCATTCAAGGTTGTTGTCCCCCTCCTGGTAATCGGCTCAGACTATCCCCACTACGGGGCACCTGTTGTTGTCCAAACCCATCTTGGATGGACACTGCAAGGGCTGACCCATAACATCAAGGCATATCTCATTGAACAAGGCTTTGCCTTTTGACCA
This sequence comes from Andinoacara biseriatus, assembly GCA_015108635.1. Classification (NCBI taxonomy): domain Eukaryota; kingdom Metazoa; phylum Chordata; class Actinopteri; order Cichliformes; family Cichlidae; genus Andinoacara; species Andinoacara biseriatus. Next base: position 14,519 of record VUQJ01026719.1, read on the forward strand.
GTTACCAATCCCCACCCTCCGACATTCAGCACCATGTCGAGAGACTGTGGCAGCTGGATGTGCTGCCATGGTGAAGCGAGAAGGCAAGTATGAGATCAGGACAGGATCAGGAGGCCCTCAACTGTTTGGACCAGAAGACTGTGAGGGTAGAGGTTAATAGCATCCACCGCTACGCCACTCCTCTACTCCATGTAAAGAACTTTCAAAATCTCTTGCACCTAAGGAGACCGTGCTGCCCCGGCTCCGAAGCACTAAAAGATGGTTGGCGAAGACCCCAGATATAATCTACAAAGCAGAAATGCAGAGACTCGAGCAAGACTCGAGCAAGCTGGCTTTGTGGCTAAACTATCATCTGGTATGGATCAGACCTCAACCAGTTGGTACATCTCCCATCACCTTGTAATTGCAAACATAGTGGTTTTCAACTGCTCTTTTCAGTTCAGAGGTGTCCACCTGAACAAACTTCTGGGACAATTGCCTATAAAGTGTGGCCTCAGTAAACCAAGCCAAGTCCATCATCAGCTACAAACTCTTCTTGCTGACAGCAGTTTTGAGCTGTGCCAGTGGGTCAGTACCCATCTGAACGCAATCCGTCACCTTCCTGCGGAAGTGAGATCAGTAAGCACCAAAACGTGGATATCTCAAGGTCACCCAGGCCAAAATGAATCAGCCTTAGGCTTACAGTGGAACTGTCAGCAAGACACCCTGTCTTTCAAATGTCGAGCGACCCTAGCTGTTAGCAACAAGGTTACCATGCGCTCCATCTACCAAGTGTTGGCAAGTGAGTATGACCCCCTTGGGTTTCTTGTGCCAAAGTAATCATACAACACTTGTGGGAGAAGAAGCGAGACTGGGATGACACAGCACTACTTGAGCACCTGCTCGCCATTTGGAGAGGATGGGAGAATGAGCTGCCACATTTGCAAAGCATAGCCCTCCCAAGGTGCTACACCAGCCCTGAATTAGACCTCCCAGCCTGCCAACATGAGAGCCACGTGTTTTGTGATGCCTTAGATCAGGGCTATGTCTCCGTAGCCTATCTCAGGTCCCAGCGGTAAAGTGCAAGTAGCATTCATTACCATAAGATCCAGAGTTGCATCAAAAAGCAGCAGTCAATATCATGCCTAGAGCTTTGTGCCACCCTGACTGTAGCACAAGTTGCCCAGCTTCTTAAAGCTGAGCTCATGCTCCACATCCAGCAAGTTGTGCTTTGGAATGACTCTACCACAGTGCACACGTGGCTCCAGTCCGAGTCATATAGATACAAAGTGTTTGTTGGCACACACGTGGCAGAGATTCAGGACCTCACAGCAGAAGACACCTGGAAGTACGTAGAATCTGTATCCAACCCAGTGGATGACATAACATGGGGTAAGCCTCTCTCCACCTTGACCCCTGAAAGTCGGTGGGCCGGGGTTCAGCTTTCCTGTGGAATAGCCTGGACCTATGGCCATAAACTCCCCAGCTCCCAATGGGAAAAGAGGAGAGTGAGGAGCTTAGGAAACTACTCTTTTGTGGTCTCACCACCCTGTCCAATCCCCTGCCTGATTCCACTCAGTTCTCCACCTTCAGCGATCTACTTGCCGCTACTATACAGCACCTACACGGGGCAGCCCTTGACAAAGTCACTGCAGAGAACTACCACCAAGTCCAGCAAGCACTACTGTGACAGGTGCAACTGGACTGTTTCCCAACTGATTACGCCCAACTACAGGCAGGGAAACCCGTGGCAAGGAACCATTGCCTCCTCACCCAGGCCCCCGAGTTCGACATCAGTGAATGGTTCATCTGAGTCAGTGGACGTCTCCGTCACAGCAGTCAGTTTGAGCCGGACACTGTTTACCCAGCTGTATTGAATGCCAAACACCCACTCACCTACCGGCTGATTCAGGGCCCTGGTGGTCCCCTTTTCTGGTGTCTTCCAGAAATCTGGGAGCGGCTGTAAAAAAGGCCCTTCGGTGTCTGACCTGCACCTAAAGTATTGACTAACCCACTGTTGGAATTATTGTATGAACTTTTATTTTGGTTTCCAATTAGTTATCATATCTAATGTTTTCATAAGTTGTTTTTTATATTGTGATACTTTTAAAGGAGCTTTTGAAGGAACTGCAATCCTGTTCACATGCCCCATACAAACACACACACACACACATCCCCCACAGCACACAGGTACACGAATGCACACACATGTAAGTCACGTACACCATGCGCATACACGTAAGCACACATCCATATATGGTAAACAATAAGAATGTTGCTGACTGTATGCTGTAACAAGAGAGGTTTACAACCCCACGTGACTTTTATTGTATGCATGTTTGAATGAAAGGCTGCGGGAGCAACGGCTCGGTGAAGATCCTTCCTTTGTGTTCTGAAGGACGCATGGGACAGTTTTCCTTGCAAGTAAAATAAGAGTTGTGCGTTTGTTCCTTGTTTTATAAAATGATCTGAATCTATCACTCACTTTCCCTCACTCAGTGAGTCGCCCTGGGTGCACGCAACTGACTGCGCTGTAGACCAAGAGTCTGCTACTAACAGCACGGAGTGAAAGCATGGACTATATCATTGCAGCTGTTATCTGTGTGCGTCTATTGCAAGTAAGAACTGCATTTGTGTTTAGCGATAACAAACTGGAAAGAATACATGTTCTTGACTACTCTATGTTGCCAAACTCTTACCCCTGTTTATTTATGTCAAGTTCATGCTAGTTATGTTAGCTCTAATTGGTGCTCTTCGTACCCCATGTAAACATTAGATGCATGCAGGTTCGCATGTCAATTAGGGTAATTAGTCAGGCAGACGTAACTCCCAGCGCGGCTGTAAGCCTTGTCTTTTCATTATAGACCAGCAGAGGGTGCTGTTTCATTCCTGTGGAAAATGTATACACTGTTCATTGTGAATGCTGGTATTAAGCCTATGGAGTAGTGTTTGTTCTTTAAAGCAGTGTTAATACAGATTCATGTGTGCCAGTTATGTTATAAAATTTTAAGAAGTAGTAATGTGTGTTTGGTTTCAATGTAACTTTCAGATGTTTCAATATTTTTTTGGGTTTCTTGTTTCAGAACTACACACACACACACACACACACAGACAACAATGTAAAGCTAGATACAGCTGTAACCGCACCAGTGGTGGAAACAAATTAATCCAGTAACGACCTCCGTGTGATTCTGCTCGATCACCTGTGGTGAGCTCTACCTTTTTTCATCATTTTAAAATTCAGCTTCATCTTTAATTTTTGACATGACCTATATGTACTGTACCGTAACGAAACCTGATGCAGCACAACAGCTGTGATCTTGACTTTGCTGCTATCTAGTGGTCATAAGGTTGTGTTGACCCTAGTGCAGCAGAGTAAACTTTGAACTCACAGAGCTCAGCATTGAAGGGTCTGGATGTGCAGGTTTTCTTGGTGAAATAAACAGAGGTGGCTTCATGCAAGGGGCTTTAACTGATTACAGATTTTTTTTTCTTAGTTATAAAGTAGCAGGGTCACCATTGGAACATGTATTCTCTGAAAGAAATGTAGTTTGTGTTTCAGTGTGACTGCAACAACAGCACAAAATTTCTGTTTGTCATGAATAATAATAATAACACATTTCATTTATAGTTCATGTGAACATGATTCATTCCTCACAGCTCTTCCCTTCGCAGCTGTCAGGATCATCTCATCAGTTTATCTCTACATGACAATGAATCATGTCTAGCTGTTGTCAGTCAACATCTGGCTTAGAGGGACCTCTGGACTCAGTAAACTCGGACGTGGTTGATTGACAGTGACTCGGGTGACCGCTGCAGCTCTCTTGAGTTTCTGTCTGGTTGGGATGTTGAGCTGCAGCTACAAAGTCAGTAAACAGTAAACAGTACTGTGCCGCCCTTTTTTATAGACCTTTCTAAAGCATTTGATACTGTTGACCATGTTCTCTTAAAACAAAGTCTTGTAGAAGTGGGTTTGTCAGCGCAGACACTGATTTGGTTTGAAAACTATCTTTCAAACAGGACTCAGTATGTGCACCTTGAGGGTCTAACTTCAACTTCAGTCACTTTAACTAATGGAATACCACAGGGTCAGTCCTAGGTCCACTCCTTTTTATTCTCTATATTAACAACATTACACAGAATGTAGAGAATGCACATTTTCACCTTTATGCTGATGACTGTTATTTACAGCTCAGCACCTACTTAAGCACAAGCACTGCTGCAATTACAGCTGGCTTTTGACATTGTACAACAAAATCTTTACAATTTAAAACTTGTTTTAAACATGGATAAACAAAAGTCACATTGTTTTCTAACACCAATTCCAAATCTAAATCTCTGAGCCAATGATGAGTAATGATCTACATCATTACTCATCATTGTTTGCTGTATGAACGTGTCAGATGGCCCTCCCTTCAGGTTCGCAGATTTAAACATTGGTGTGTTCTTTATTATAAAGGTGTACTAGGTCTGCTTGCCTCTTACCTTCAGACCTACTTGCAGAAGAGTTCAGGTCCTTACACCCTGAGGTCTCAGGATTGTTTGTTGCTGTCAGTTCATAAGGTCAGGACTGAGACAGGCAAAAAAGCGTTCCAATTTGCTGCTCCTTCTACATGGAACGAATTTCAAAAAGTCCTCAAACTTAAGGACCTGGTTTCAATATGTGAGTTTAAGGCATTTTTAAATAATTCGCCAATGACCCCAATGAGCTGTAAATGTTTTCTTTAATTTTCTAATGATTCGAATGCTTTTTACTTATTTATCCTTTTAATTTGTATGGCTGTTTTCTGTTTCTGTGTATACTTGCCATGCCCAGGAAACACTTGAAAAAGAGATTTTATTGATCGGGTAGACTGGCAATTTCTTGAACAAACATTAACTGAGATGGGTTTTGGTGAAAAATTTACTAGTTGGTTTTGGGTGTTGTATAAGAACCCCAAATCAAAAATTAGAGTAAGCGGACACTGTTCTGATTTCTTTGACATAGAGAGAGGAGTGAGACAAGGTGATTCTCTCTCACCCATCCTCTTTGCTCTCAGCATTGAGCCCCTAGCTATACGGCAAGATAGCCTAATTGAAGGGATTAGCGATGGTGGTGGGAGAATTCATAAAATTTCCCTCTTTCCTGACGACATCTTGCTCTTTATAAAACATCCTCTTACGTCAATACCTCGCCTTATGCAGTGTCTAAAAGATTATGGAGACATTTCCAGATACAAAATAAATCAAAATAAGTAAGAGGCTATGATGATATCAGGAAGATGGCCAGATCAACTTAATGAGATGGTAACATTCCATTGGTCCAAACACGAATTAAAGTACTTAGGAATTATTTTAACACCTAAAACAACAAAATTGTTTGAAGCAAACTATAATTAATTAATTAAACAAATGAGGAACGATCTAACTCACTGGGAAGTTCTCCCCCTATCTCTGGAAAAGTTGAAACAGGACGAATGTGCTCCCTCGTCTCCTATTTTTATTCCAATTACTGCCCATAAAAGTTCCAGTTTCCTTTTTTTTTACCATACTAAATAAATTAATTTCGCAATTCATATGGACTTAAGACATTACAATAAACTGAAGATTGAAAATGAGTGGATAAAAAATAAAATGAAGGTTTGGACAGAAGTTAAAAAAACACTATACAACACAGGCTCGATTTCTCGAGCTATGCCTATAGTGGGCAATATGGACTTTCCACCTTCAATGTGGGACCAGGGTTTTAGGAGATGGGCAGAAAAGGGCCTCATTATTTTTAATCAACTATTTGAAGAAGTACATTTAAAGTCTTTTACGCAACTTCAAGAACAATTTGATCTCCCTTCAAAAGACTTTTATAGATATCTACAAATTAGGCATTATATTACAACTCAGAGAAAAATAAAGAATTGGCAAAATTCCTAATGGTATTAAACAATACTTTATAACAATTCAGGAAAAACATCTCCCAGAGAGAAAAAATGTCTCCCATCTCTATAAAAGACTCTTGACAGATCTACTTACGAATACTAATAAAGTCTAGGAAAAATGCGAATTAGAATCCAATACAATAATAGAAGATGAAGTGTGGGTTTAACTCTGTGACAGTAGTCACAAAGGAATAAATAGTCAGCAGTGGAAAGAATTTGACTGGAAACTCAAAATCCGATACTTTCATACCCCTCTGACTATTTCAAAATTTGTAAAGGGTTCCTCAGCAGCTTTATGCTGGAGAGAATGCGGCAAAATAGGTGATCACACACACATTTTATTGGGATTGTCCAGTCATTTCTGAGTACTAGAAAAATGTTAAGGAAGAGATAGAGAAAATTGTAAAAAGGGAAATCCCTTCAAATGTTCTGTTTTATTTGTTTTGTGTTATGCCGGACGATGTTTTCAATGTTGATCAAAGATATATTCTACGTATTCTTTTGTTAATTGTCAAGAAAATTATAACTGTGAACTTGAAGAATGTGAAACCACCAACTGTAACTGAGTGGAAACAGAGACTAAAAAAGGTGTACATAATGGAAAAAAATGACTGTATCTCTACAAATGAAAATAGATCTTTTCAATCAGAGATGGAACATGGTTAAAGTATACCTCTGTCCTTAAGCTATGTAGGTAGTAGAAAGTTTTTGGAATGGGGTCCAAGAAAAAAAAGAGTCTGTGCCTCCTTTTTTTTTTTGCTTAACTTTAACTATATATATTTTTTTTATTTTTGGTTAATGGTAATTGTGTTAACTTAAATAAAGAGTTCCAAAAAAAAAAAATTCCGACAATACACATGCAAAAATAATTGTGCTACATAGAAACTTCTGCAGAAGTCTGTTCTGGTTCTGATTCTGGTTCAAACCTTAGCAACTGGCATGTCTTATAGGGCTGCCATTATATTCAGAAACTGCAGTTGTGGTATATAACAGTCTTCTTTGCCTTAAAGAGATAGGGGCTGAAAGGCAGTATTTTTGACAAAGGCAGCAATGTAAAGCATGAGAAATGAAGTATGATTTGGAACAATAAATCATGTTAAATAATTCTGCTTGACACTCAAAATTATGAAACTGGCACTTTAACACTCTCCCCAAAAGTCTTAAATATACTGTATACCACACACATGCACGCACACATGCACGCACACAGAAACATGTTTGTACATGTACCGAACATAAAATTAGGGAACATGCTTGCCCTTACAACTTCTCTCACTACACAGCTTTAGTTACCTGACATTTAATACATCTCAACATGAGACAGCGTCCCTTTACACATGTTTAAGTAAATGAGAAGCAGCTAGTGGTAGTTCTGCAGCATAGTTTTTGACAGCACGCACAATTTTTATCTGTGCTTTTCTACTGCTTAACTGTGTAAGCAGCATCTATATTT
>VUQJ01026722.1:0-12209 GCA_015108635.1 Andinoacara biseriatus
GGTTACAGTGAATAAATAAACATTGTTTCCAAAGGAAGAGAGGGAAAAAAACACTGGAAAAAGAAAGATGAAATGAGAAAGACAGAAAAGCAGACAAAGAGGTTAGAAATAAGAAGATGACTAGACACAACTTGAAATACTCTGATCAACAAGATAAAAAAATATGTAGATGTAAAGAATAAGCAAGTGCATGAGAAGAAAAAAGGGAGAGGAGGGATAACTTTCAAGACCATGAGTCATTCTTGCCTTCTGCAGATCGGGATTCCCATACAAGAGACACAGAATTGGATACAGCTCACCCCAGTGGACATTGTGACTGCAGGACATAATGCCTTTATGTAAGCCAGCCACTCTAGAAGAAGGTAACAGCTTTGTTTCACGTCACTGTCACTCATGTATCTCACATCTTATCCTGTCACAGCCGGCAGGGAAAGAAGAGGATGAGGAGGAGAGGGCACAGCCTCATGGTGTCAAACTGCTACCCCTCACACTCTTTATGTCTTTATCAGTTTTTTTCTCCCCCTTTGCTTTGCCAGTGTCTATTTTTCTGTCTCTGGCTCACTGTGCAACATAAATTACCTCTCCTGTTGTGTCACAAGTGTAATATGTAAATGTAAGATGTTATACAGCACCTGCAGCATTCTCCCCCACTTTAGGTTATTCCCACCAGGAGGGGAAAAAAATGTTAAACAGAGCTGAGCTCGACACATCCAGGCATTGGGCTGGGACAGCAAATCCAACACACTACCTGTTCTGACATGACTGTGTCTACAGCATACTGTCGAGGTCTCAATTTTGACTGCATGCTGTACATTGCAAAAGTGTTCCATTTGAAAAGAATTGCATCCTCTGTTAACTTACAAGTTTTGAGTCAAAACACATAAGATTCAGCACAATGCTCGCAACAAACGGGAAGTAGGCTAATGGTTGCATTCTGCTCTTGTCAGTTTTGCATTATCATCAGGTTTTCTTAGCATAGCAACCCTCAACGACTGCAAGGTTTACATGGCACACCACTGATCTAATCAACAGGGTCTTGCACAGATTTTCTACTGTTTTTTCTTTGGATGTCTGCATATAAGATTGTTTATTCTGCACATATTCTGAATAGATGAATATGCTGATGACTTAATCTGATAAGCCAAAAAGTACCAAAATATAAAATAAAGGAGATTACTCATGAAAGCCAAAACTTAACTCATAGTACCATTACCAGGAGAGTGGCAGAATAGAATAGAATAGAATAGAATAGAATAGAATAGAATACCCACATGCAAGACTTTAGACAGATAAGAGACAAAAAGCTCTAGAATTCAGCCATTATTGGTGGCAGATACAGAAGACAAGAGGTCACATTAACCGAATATTTCACATTATTGAAAACCTTTTTTAACAACAATAAAAAAATTTATATATATTTATATATGAAGGCGGTTTGTCATTTTGATAGATGAGAGCACTTATGGTTGCATAATAGAAAATCATTCACATGCAGCACTGTAACCATGAGTGCTTGCAGTAATGGGTGGCCTGTCACTTTCATAATGTTGAACATTTCACTGTAGAAGTAAGTATGGAAGAAGCACACGCTACAGGGTTTACTCATGAGGAAGAGAGTGCTTGCAGTACTGTATGTTAGGACATTCTTTCTACCTTCATCTCCCCCGAACTTAAAAATTCTGGCTCATGTGGTAATGGTAATTCCAATGTGTCATGTGGCAGCATGAGTGCATGTTCAGCATTCAGCAAAAATGTAAAAGTCGAAAGATTTTTTTTGTCCCATGCAAAGATGCAAAACCAAATGACAGCTGCCTTTACATCAGTCTCCTCTGCTAACTGACCACGACAAAGAGTGAGGATCCAGGAGGAAACAAATTCAGAGTTTTTTATTTGTTTCTATCATCTGGTACAACATATAAAACAAAGATACACACAAGGAAATTAACACATAATGTACCTCGCACAAGCATGAATGCCTCCAGTAACATTGGCCACTTTTGTAGGCTCTACAAAGATTGTTGCTGAAGTCTAAATACGGCCTTATATGTAAAGTTCATGACAGTACAATTAGAAAAAGACTAAACAAGTGTGGCTTGTTTAGAAGGAGAAACGCTCTTCTCTCTAAAAGGATCATTGTACCACAGCTTAGGTTTGGAAAGTTGCATCTGAACAGATCACAAGACCTCTGGAATAATGTCTTTTGGACAGGCAAGGCCAAAGTGGAGCTGTTTGGCCTTAATGCATAGCGCCACATTTGGCAAAAACCAAACACAGCATATCAGCAAAAACATCTCATACCAGCTGTCAAGCACAGCAGTGGAGGGGTGATGATTTGGGCTTGTTTTGCAGGCACAAGACCTGGGCACCTTGCAGTCATTGAGTCAACCATGAACTCCTCTGTATAACAAAGTATTCTAGAGTCAAATATGAGGTCATCTATCCATGGCTAAAATTTGGCCATCCAATGGGACAATGATCCCAAGCACACCAGCAAATCTGCCACAGAATGGCTGAAAAAGAAAAGAATCAAGGTGCTGCAATGGCCCAGTCAAAGTCCAGATCTCAATCAGACTAAAATGCTGTGGTGGGACCTCAAGAGATCTATGCATCAATGACTCCTCGCAAACCTCAATTAACTGAAGCAATGTTGTAAAGAAGAGTGAGACAAAATTTCTCCACAGTGATGTGAGAGATTGAAGTCATACAGGAAACGATTAATTCAAGTGATTGCTGCTAAAAGTGATGCTACAAGCTACTGAGGCAAGGGGTGTACTTAGTTTTTCACAGGACTGCACAGAGACCTATGAAAACTTTCTTTTGCACATGATTGCAATTCATATTTGCTTGTTTAGAGGCTGCTGTTTGAGTTGTTTTGAAGGTGAAATTTTCAAAATGTAAACATTACAATGACAGAAAGTAGTAATTACAGTAATGTAATGGTCCTATCCCTCAAATTGACAGAATTGGAGAATGTTCAGTGTGGTAGGGAGACCAGACGAATGGGAAGTAACTGCAGGGAAAGTAGGAGTAGGTGTGTTTGAAATGAAGAGAGGAAACTAGACTAGAATAAGTAGACCAGAAATAGACCCATACATTACTGTGGTGACTGGATAACTTTATACTACATTTTAGAATATTATTTTCTGTACAGTGATTTAGTTTAGTTAAGAAGCTTATAGTGAAGTGTGGTGAGAGAGAGAATGAGAGCAGTGATGGGGATCAGAAACAGGCCCTGAATATCAATGCAGCACGTCAACAAGAATTCAGGGCTGCAGTGCACCAAAACCAGGAACCCTGGGAGAAAGAGCACAAAGCACAGTAGCATCACAGCCAATCGGTGACAGTCCCCCACAGCTAATATCTCTGAAACAAATTATCACTGCCACCAACAAGAATCATGACACATCATCATTTCCCTTGTCTGCATTTTCTGCTTGCCTGTGTGAAGATCTCTAATTCTGTGTTTAAAGAACCTTTTTCATCAAATGAGATCCATAGAGATCCTGCTGCACAACCTCCTTGCTAAAAAGTAAGACAATATACTTTTTAAGATCACCTGCCTCATTAACATGAAAGTCAGATTTAGCTCCACTCAAATACTGCAGGTGACTTAAAAAAAATGCTGCAGGCTGACTTTTACACCAAAGAAAAAACACATTGTATTGAGCTTAAGAGAACATTATGCCATAAATCTTAATTAAATGACAGCCATCAAGTAGACTATAAGACACATTAGCATAATACTCTCTGTGATATTCTATAAATAGCAACACAAATTCCATCAGTAAAAGCTCCATTTCCTTCCTGTAGGGATCTGTTAACCCATGTTGTTTACCTCAGGTCAATCAGACATCCCATATACTGGTTTCTATCCACCTGCCAATAACCATTAGCCATATTAATTGCGGAAGCCTCACAGTATCTCCTGAGTACTGGAGTAAAATTAGACCAGCAATGTGTCTATGTATGAGCAAGCACACAAGCTTGCAGTTAATGAGATGACTCCTAAAGGTCTCTAACCTTTCTCAATGAGAGGTCACCATTACGCACACCCACCTCTTATCTAAAATGTTACACACATGCTGCATGCCTATATTTCCTTGTACCAATAAATTTACTTAGCTAGAGTAAACCTCAGCAGTGACTCAGCTATATGTTAAGAGTTAAATATATGCTACATGACAATGTTTCTCAAAAACAATTTTGAGTCATGATGCGTTTTATGAAATAGGACAGAATCAATGTTAATGTTTTACAATCATCCAAAAACCTCTGTTGTGCATGATGTTCAGCTGTTGTTCAGCCTACTAAATTTAACTGAACCAAAGATTCTCATCAAGAATTGCCACTATCTAACAATTGAGATGTAAACATCTTCATTCAGGAGAGATTTTTGAGTCTACATATAAAGCAAAACACCAAGTGATTTTCCTTTCTTATTCCTTCCTCTCCTGTGTTATTTCACTTTTTCTAATATAGGTCCTTTTTCCAAGAGTGGTTTTGAGCTTATTCCAACTCCCCAAGGACATCTCTAAGCCTTGAGACTAATAGAAATACACACAAACAAGCTGGATAGTCACACAAAAACTCAAGACACCTACTGTACATCCACATACACAATCTGGCACACACAGCCAGCAGACAGGGAGACATTGTCTGACTCTTGGGGTGAACTCAGTTGATTTCTCTTTAGCTAAGCTTCATGCATACCAAACCCAAAGGCAAGGGTAGACAGAGGAGAAGGGGACATTCCACAATGACAGATCATGCAGGCAGTACGTAGAACATCAGCAAGCACTCACTGTAACTTTTTCAACCGAGGCTGTATCTTTGGTTATCTTTGGTGTCAAATTTGGGAAGTTAGCCTTCAAGATACATTTAGAAATTGTCTATTCAAGTGGATCAGTAATCTACAACGCCTGTCATGTTTGGACAACAAACTGGATCGTGTCCTGTGCTGGAACATCTCGTTGGATGTTTTTGCTAATCACTTTCGCAGGTCATTCATCCCAACAGGAGTTAGACTGTGCAACACATCATGATGTCATGAATCATTTGGACACTTTACCTCCAGTGCCATCACTTTTGCCATACAGTACATATACCTTTTATTTATTCCACTCTGACTCATATAATGTATACTGTGTATGCTGTGTACTTGACCGGCTACTTGTATATAGTGTTTTTGATCTACATGTATGTATATGTATATGTGTATTGATATATATTTTATGTATATAGTGTTTTCTATTCCATTTTATTTCATTTGTTTTATTTTATTCATCCTTTCATTCTTCTCTGTTTTGAGCTGCGGTAATGCACAAATTTCCCCATTGTGGGATCATTAAAGTTTTATCTTATCGCTTATCTTCTTTGCTGAGGGTCAACTCAGAAACAAAGTTTGGGTTCTTCTCACTGGTAAATCTACTGTATGACTCTGAGGAGCAGGCCTACACATCACTACTTTAATAATACAAAAACATACTAAAACAACTGAGCAATTAACCTCAGCCTTTACTTTGGCAACACTTCGCACATACAGTAGCATGTCCAACATTAAAAGGGTGAGAAAAGATATTCACAGTACATTAATATCTTGTTTTATCTGGCTAGCACTGCATCAATCAACATTAAATAACTTGTTATTCAATGCTGACATTCTGTGATATTTCACACTTTGTTTTCTTGAGTCATTTTAGCAAGAACACAGGTTAGGCTATGAGTATTATAAACTGAATTCAATAGAATACAGCGTCCTTTGTTAAATCCGAAGACAGGTGAAGATGCATAAAGTGCTCAGATGGCTGAAAATTTGTGACGACGCTGAGCGATCTACTAGATTGTCAATTTGTAACACTTAACAACAAGTGTAAACGCAGAGGTTTTAGAAGGTTATAAAGAGTGTTGTAAAGAGGAGTCACGGGGGTGCAGTCCTCACTTCTGACATTTGTAATTGTAATTTCTACAAAAAGCACAGAAACAAGTCTTGGTAGCACACCAAAGTTGTGATTGGATTCACCAGCTATCTACTTACAGATGGCTTTAAAATTCAAATTAACTTTCTTCTCCTGTTAATTGCTAATCCAAATATGAGAGAACAATGCAAAGAGAGAGAAGATTTTACTGTATGGGCTTGTTACTTTACACAGTGGTCTTATTATTTGTGTCTGAGCCCCTGGTTTTAGGAAGACATCCCAGCATTAGGGTTGGAGAAGATGAAGTCTAATTGAGCCCAGTTGTTGCCTGTCTCTGATTTGCTACCCCCCGGAAGCAAAGCTTTAAAAGCAGAAAAGTAAAACATTGTTCCAGTGATAGCCCAACAAAGCAGGCTGCTCCTGAAACCTGTTTAGCTGGGCAGTGATTCACTGAGGTACAGATGAGAAAAGCTGGCTGTCCAAAGCTATTAATCTAAACAACCTTGCTCTTTTTATTCTTTTACATCTCCTCTTGCTCCTGACACACATACTCTTCCCCTAAATAGCCATATATTTAGTCCTTATTCCTTCATTTCCAAGGGAAATTAATGGGTGGCTGAGGTGAGGTGTGAGGATTAAACTGTGCCAGAAGATTAATCAGTTGTGTCTGTCTGTGAGCTGGACACTTCCAGGTAAGTTTATAAAAGACAGGAACATGTGTATGTGTATGGATGGGTACAGCAAATAGTTCATTCTCAGCTGAATATAAAATACTTCCTAGAAGCACTGAAAAATGTCTAACAGGGTCTAATAACAAAATTGCTTAGTCACAAACACTGTGTTTATCAGTTAATCTCGCCATATATGGTACATCTCGGCTGAATTGTATGTTAAGTAGACAATTTAATAGTCTAAAGTAAAATGTAAAATATGTGACACTACCCATGTCCAACATATACTTTTGTTAGATTAACCTTTGCCTTTCAGTACTGTTTATCTTTGTCTATCAGAATAATATGTAAACCTGTCATAACTGCTGTCTATAAGGGCACAACCACAAAACCTACAACTGCCCTAAACATCTCACCATGGCCCCTCTGCATCACACAAAACAGTTTTGTTCAGTTAATTGCCAACAATGACTGATTTTCAGTTTCAGTGTTACTGTGGGGGGAATAAATGGACTTTAAACACTGTGTGATTATCAGTCAATATTTTTACAAAGAGCTCTCACTTTTGCTGGAAGCAAAGAAGCTCCATTTAGCAAACATGAGGCAGAGTAAATTCTTTCATCAAAGGAAAGATAAACCTTGTGCTGTGCAAACTGTAATTTACTGAAATTAAAGCAAACACTTGTCCAGGCTAAGAAAAATAAATGTGACCTGTCATCCATTTTCCCCATAGCTACAGCATTAGGCAGCAGCCTGTAAGACAATAAGGGACACAGAGGTGTACGATTCCAAGCACCTGTTTTACATACCAAAACTAAACATCATAGAAATCACTTTTCAGCCTTTTGAAGATGACCCCCTTATAATATGCTTCTAATGGATATTAAAGTATGGTGATGTTAAAAAGCTAAAACACAACTCACTGTGAAGCAGTGAACAAATGGAGAGCTACACACAGCTGGCACTGAGGAGGAGTATACTGAGTACGGACAGAGCATAGCAGGTTCAAAACTGCCTCAGCATCACTATGCTTATTATCCACAATTAACCACTTACAGCATGTACATCAGTTGCTTTAAAATGCTAGGAAATTTTCAAGGACAATAGTTTTGATTTGTTTGTTCATTTTGTTCAAAACAGCCAGTTCATCTGAACCCAATAGTGACAATGAATGACAAGAACAGGAAGGATGAATGCAAAATATAGAGAAGAGGAAGCGATAAGAAGAGTGACAGAGAGGCAGCACTTACCTTGAATGGGAATAAAGCAGGAGAGAGATTACCTGACTGCATGGAGAAGACTGCAACCTATCCAGTGCCCACTGACACTATGATGCTATTTGCTTATTTGTCAGAGCCTGTCTTTTCATTATTAATCAGCCTAAAATAAATGAGCAAGGATGCACTGAAATGTGGATTAAATTTAGAAGTTAAAAGAAAGTTCCAAAATAAAAGAAGCTTTTTTGAGAATGTTTTTCTCTGTTACTGTGACCGTTTCATGGCATGAAACAGTAGTTCCCAGGAAAACAACTGGTACGCTGAGCGCCCTGAGGAACACTAACAATTCGACATCAGAGCCACTGGGTGGGGGATTAACAGCTTTTCTTTTTCTTGGCACTAAAAATGAAGATAGAAGAGAATGATAAACTATTTCTTGGCACCACTCCCCCTTTAAAACCCCAGCAAAACCAGTATGTTGGAATGACTACATACCAATGTTGATGTAAAATGACATTAGATTAAGGCTGAGATGTTAGTCTTTTAGGGCAATCAAAATATCACAGAGGAATAAGATAGACAAAGTTTACTCTGAGCTGAATATAATAGTTTTCTCAGCAAGACTAGACAATGTGTATTAGGTTATAACCACTTTTTAAGTTGTTAAAAGTCAAAATTAAATGTCAGACACGACAGTGTAAACGCAGGATAAGTATGCTACTCAGGGTTTGACATAACTACTGGATCAATGGCCCATCACCAGTAAAAGAACTACTTGGTGGAAGTTCATTCAGCCCAACAACACTGTCTCCACCGATCACAGTTAAAGGTACTTTCTGTTGTTCCTTATTTTACTAAAGGGTTGCCATAGCAGACTCCCACATGCTTGATTTAGTACAGATTTTACACCAGGTGCCCTTCCTGACCTAACTCTCCCATCGATCTAAGTTTATGAGTGAATGAGCTTCTGACCCCCTGAAGTTGGGTTTATGTCTCTTTACAGTCTCGAACTGGGGATCTTTCATGCGTAAGGCAAATGTGTTAACCACTACTACCAATCACAGCTGTCTGTAATATTTGGTAGCAAAAGCAAAGACAAATTCCCTATGGAGTTGGCCTTTCGTGCGGTCAATATTCTGATAATGTCTCAGGGGGTTCTTAAGAAGGCCACTTGCCTTTTTGGGGAAAAAAAAGATGTTTGTGAAGCATAAAAATTAGGTAGGTGCATTTTTATGAAAATAAAGGTGTTACAACATTCAATCCAAACAAGAATATTTTTTTTTAACAAAAAGGTTGATAGTCCAATTTCTTGTAAAGCCACAACCTCTCCTCTCTATCTGTGTATCACAGTGGACAGCAGAGAAGAGGCACTGCAGTGGACACAGTGAACCCAGGTCAAGTGAAAGGTAATGGTTTTCAGAGCTTGTTACTGAAAGTGCAATAAAAACCTTTGCAGGTGTGTACTGAGTACCGTTAACCTGACAATGCTCCACACCACTGGTTTGGTCCAGTGGTACATTTATTCCAATACTGAAGGACAATGTTGAAATATTTGTACACCAATCTCTTTCACTTACTTTTACTTACTACTTTACTTCAGGTAGTAGTAATTTTGCACATTTATAATAAAATAAATGTTAACAAAATAAAATATAATTGTACTTAAAATATGCTATATTATAATTATAATTTTCAGAATAATGTAATTCAAGAACTCCTCGGGGTTCTTCTCTTCCGGCTGAAATCTAGCTTGTCTCAGGACACTTGAGTTTGCGGCAGACCAGATCAGTTAAATAGCATAAAGCATGAAAAAGTCAACACAGGAAATAAGTTAGGTCCTACAGCAGGTTAAACTAGAAGGTATTACCTGGGACGGTGGAGTTCAAATGCAAGTCTATTTATTCTTTACTTAGCTGAAGACAGTTTTTATGACTAATTACCTCACCCACCATGTGGTGATTAGCAATGTTGCCCCACAGGTAGAAGGTCTGGATTCAAATCCATCTTGGCCTGGGCCTTTCTGTGTGGAGTTTGCATGTTCTCCCCGTGTCTGCGTGGGTTTTCTCTGGGTACTCTGGTTTCCTCCCGCAGTCCAAAGACATGCAGTTAGTGGGGCTAGGTTAACTGGTGATTGTAAGTTGCCCATAGGTGTGAGTGTGGGCGTGAATGGTTTCTGTCTCTCTGTGTTAGCCTAGTGATAGACTGGTGACTTTTGCCCCATGACAGCTGGGATAGGCTCCAGCCCTTCCGCGACCCTGAACAGGATTAGCGGAAGAGGATGGATGGATGGTACACAGAAAAATTGCTTACATTTTGGTTGTGATCCAGATTCTTTATCATTGTGAGATAGGGAGAATATTCACATATTTGCATCTAACCTCATAAGGATAAGTCAGAATCTGTCATAGAGCAAACTGTTCATGATCAAATGAGGATTCCGGATTTAAAGATCCAGAATGCTGAAAATTATAGGCTCAAAAAACAATTCACCCTGTAGAGTAAAAAAAAAAGCCAGTGACATGCAACTGACACGAAAATATAGCTGAACCTGAAGGAGTATGACAACATCGGCACATAGAAACTTTGGGGTGGGCGAAGTATGCACGCTACTGAGTGCTCTTCTAGTTTGAGGTTGCTGACATGATGCAAGAATTAATCTTTCAATATTTATGACTCATGTATTTAAGTAATGTGCTGGTACAGAAGGCATAAAGAGACCACGTGGTTTATGCTGCCGTTCGGCAGCCCGCCAAATACACTGCTAGGAGTAGTGTAAATCAAAGTGAAAAGCTCATTTTGCCCAAAATTCATTGCACCAAAACATAATGCCCCAGAAGCATTCTAAGTAAGCATGAAGACCATTCAATGGTATAATTCCTTCATCCTCCGGGAACTGCCTGCATACTCTCGGGCCAGGCGTTGTCGTGCACCAGGACCCAGGACCCCCTACACCAGCATAGGGTATGACATGGATCTAAAGATTTCATCTCAATACCTAATCAGTATCGGGATGTATCAGTAGTACTCACAGACCCACCAATAAACCAGTCATGCTGTATGATGTTACAGGCACTCCTGGAGGAGTTGAACTACCTGTGCAACCTGTGTAGGGTCCAGTTATAATGCTACCAGAAGTGACACTGACCCTAGCCAAATGCAAAACTAGTGGAAAAAACAGTCAGAAAAGATGAGGAGAGAAAAAAAAAAGTCAGTGGCCTTCAACTGTAAAACCATTCCAGCTTTCGGGGTTGTCTCATTGTTGCCCCTCTAGTGCACCTGTTGTTATTTTCACTAACACCAAAGTGTTAAAAAGTGTTCCTTTATTTTTATTTTTTTGAGCAGTGCACTGTATAATAAGACTTGTGAACACTTCCAGCACTCAGCATTGTTAAGAGATGTTTAGAATTTCCCTGCAAATAGAAAAAGAAAGAAGCCAGATACACAGACAGAGACAGCCAGGGATAAATTATTTACAGGAAAGAGCAACACCAACTCGCAGTCCCCTCACAGAAATAATTACTTGTAACAGAACAAACAAGGCAGGGTGTGAGAAGCTCTGCAATGTCACTTAGTATATCATCATGGTCAGTTGCAGTAATGAACAACAAAGAGGTGAGAATAAGTGGAGGATATACAGTAGAAAGGAGGAAGGGGGATAATCTCCAGCAAGAAGCAAGGTTGTTTAACTCGATTCTGCTCTGACCTCTGGCACTATTCACTCTCGCACACACAAACACACACACAGTCCTGCTAGGTAAGCACTCTACAGGGTCATTAATACCACTTCTTACTGCAGCCACTTATGCAGCTTTACAGTAGCCTATAGAATATCACTTTAATGCAGCCTATTAGTGTGTAATTGTGCTTACATTTACTTCTTTCTTTAAGTATGACATCTAACACACTACATTCATTTAGGAATTATTTCCAATAAGCTTTCTGTTTATGGCTTCAAACTTCACTACAGACTATTATCAAAACATAGAAACAAGCAATTGTATAGTCTACCCCATAATTTCATGCATTTTAAAGACTTTGTTGTCATTACTTCTGTTAAAGAGCTCACCAGAAAATGAATGACTTCTGAATAGGTTACACCACCAGAGTTTATGCAAAAAATGGATGGATAGATTACCTTTCCTAAACCCAACTAGTAGTTTTGTTGCTTGAGCCTAAGCAAAAAGTGACTAAGAAGTAAAGTAATAATACAAAAAGAAAATAAAAGGTAAAATATGGTTTCCACGAGGAAAGTTGCGAGCCTGATATAGTAAGAGTTGCACTTGAATCATGCACCTCTATCCAATCACTATAATAGCTGATTGTTTGGTGGCACAGACAGAACAGCTGGGCAGCTGACATGCAGCTCTGTACATATGGGGGGGGGAGAGAGAGAGAGAGAAACATTT
>VUQJ01026723.1:2459-14477 GCA_015108635.1 Andinoacara biseriatus
GTTTCTTGGGACGCTCATGTTTTTTATGCCACTTCCACATGACTGGTTCGGAAGGTTTCAGGGTTTTTGGTGCAATTTTGCAGATTTCTCTGTTCACACAGATACTCACTGCTGCTGCAAGCAGCTGACAGTCGATGAGCTGATTTATTTGAATAATATAATTTGATTGGTTTATTTAAATCTTCTCTCTGTGATTGGACAATACTTTGAATATTTTGTCTCCATCTCTGATTGGAGGATACTTTTGATTTCTTTTTAAAGCAGTTTTGTGTCTTTCTGAGACCTGCACACATTTTCAGTGTTGGTGACGGTCTGTCATTCTGACTATGAACTATGACCTTAGTTGCCATTTTTGTGGGAAATAATTTTTTTTTTTATTATTATCAATTCAGATTAATATTTAGATCAATGATTTCCATGGTTTTATGTATTGGCCAATCCTCAACACGCATCCTAAACATTTTTAGATCTGGATACATTTGCTTTGATGTAGCAGCCATTACACCTAATGTGCTAAATTAAAACTAGTGATAAAACTTTAGTTACTTGTTACTTTGCAGATTTTAAAATATGAATCCATTAATACAAAATGCTGTGTTATTGCAGATAAACCTGTTGGTTTGTAGCTGCCTTCTTCATTGATTCATGATTTGTCGTGGATTTAGAAGCAGTTACTGGGTCTATAACTGGCGTCATTGCACCATCACCTGCTGTCCAAACCAGTGAACTTCTTGTTCCTGTTTGAGCTGCTCCTTTCTGGCTCCAGCTCACCCTATCCCAGCATCCCCCTGTGTCACACCAAACCTCTGCATGCACTACATATTAAAGTAAATAATCCACTAGATGGCTGCTTTAGACCACAAATACATATCAAATATATTTTAAAAAAACCCAACATTTTTTATGTAATTTTTGGTTGGTTAAAATGAGGCATTTGAGAATGTCCCTTGTTTTGTTGATTTGATATAACTGGGATGGTTATTATTGTCTATTAGCAATATGCTGTACAAACAACACAATTAATGGCTATAATTGAAAATCTCATGTACATTTTTTTCTTTGTATTGGCAACCAGAGAAGGAGCAGAGAAGGTGGATTACACGAGAATAAGAGCAGGAAAACATAAAATCAAGCAGGCCTGACTGTCACCATATTGGTGTGGAACATCTGGAGGAGAACTGTGGTGCCCATAAGCCTAGAAATACTTAGCGCCTATAACTACTCCACGAGGAAGTGGTGGGGCAAGGACGGGCAAGGCAGGAAAGTTCCATGTGTGGACGGCTCAGCATCAGCCCAGCATCTCCACCTGTGACTAAAAGCAAAAAGGTTACCAAAAATAAGGAAAGGCAGGAACTGGAGCCCAACCAGTCAAAGCATTTTTTTGTTGAGAAAATACAAATGAATAAACCTTTAATTGTGAGATTAAAGCACCCATCACAAACCTCTTTAATCACCAACACACTAGCTAAAATAGAACTGGACACTTCTCACGTCACAGTCTTCCGGGCACCTGAGGAAACTTCGCTCAAAACTTCACAGTAAAAAACATCCTGTAACTGCTTTCTTTCTTTTTGGTGTGTGGCTCTTTCTATTTTCAGATCTGCTAGACGCTTTAAATCCGGCTCACGTCACTGTGCTGTGTGCGTGTGGAGTTGCGGCCTGACATTGTATTGTGCTGCAAACACAGGCTTTAACATTCATTCATGTGAGTTAATTCTATAATGTCTCACTGGTGGTACTCACATTACTGGAAATCATGACCGCAGCCTTAACACTGCTTTCAGAGGCCGGAAAAGGTTTCTGCTGACGTGTTGCCGCTTTGCTCGTTACTTTGGACAGAAAGATTGTTTGGACCAGATACAAATGCCATCAGCCGTCTCAACTTCGCTGGGTGCCCCACAGTGTTGCCACAACAACGGATGGACGTCTGTGTCACTGTGGAAATGCACTTGCAAGCATTTGCAAAATGACCCTAACAAAAGTAAAAGTTCTGGAGGATTTTTGTTTCCCACCAAATTAAACACAAAGCTTTGTTTATAACTGACTAAAAAAGAAACACATTAACAACACACAACTGATTAATTTTATTAGTTTTTAGATTAAATACCCCTATGAATCACAAAGCCCAATTTAATATGATAACACCCCGATATTTATGTCTAAAACATCCAAAGGTTATATTTTTTCCCCAAGTATAATATCATTAAACATTAACTATACAAAAATGTCTCCATAAGCAAATGAGAGAGGGGCACAAAAAAAGGGCTGAGATTTCCTCTCCTCCCACATTCCCCCCCCCCAAAACATTGTTTAAATGCTTAACTATTATTTTATTAGTGTAACTTAACATCCTATCTAAAAAGGATCTTTAAAAGGACTTATGAAGAGACACCCTTCAAAAAAACCCAAATTAAAGATCATTCAGGGCTGTTAGCCCTTCATTCTGGCACATTTAATTAACTAAACTTGAATGTTGACATTAAAAAAAAACATCATAATGATGAAATGAATAAACAAAACAAATAAATGTACAGTGAAAATACTATGTTGGGTTTCTAGTCTTCTTAAAAATGCACTTTACAGTTGAAGTACTGTAAAAAAAAAAATCACTTTTTACATGATTCAATACAAACATATTATGTGTTTAAATCAGGGATGCTAACACAGCGTCAGACCGGTCAGCGCTATAGGACATCCTCTACTCCTCCCTGAAGTCCCTCTCCAGTTTCAGCTTCTCTGTGTTGTTGCAGAGAAAGGCTGGATCATTGCTCTTTTGCACATTGTCAAAAAAGTTGAAGTCTGCCACGTAGCGGCCACTGGGGGTGCTGAACAGCACTGGCTTGAACTCGTAACCCCACAGGATCTCCTTGGGGATGTAGGAGGTGCGCCTCTGACATGTGGCTGCTGTGGACTCCATGGTGGCATTGAGGGTGATGAGCAGCTCAAACGTGCGGGTTTCCAGGTTTTCTGCCGTCAGTCCAGCCAGCGGGCTGTGCTCGTCCAGGATGTGATAGAAGGTGAGCGGGAGGATGAGGAAGGGGCACTCGCCGCCGGAGTCCATGCTGAAATCAACAGAGCTCTGGTGGACTTGTGTCTTCTCACCCTCCTCAGTCGCATAAGGTTGAAGGAGCTTTCCTGTTATCTGGCACTGGATCAGGAGGCTCTTCCTCATGTTGGCCACTCTCACCATCAGACACAGCTTGCCTTGGTGCTTGCAGATCACCGCCACCTGGCTGAACTTGATGGTCTCTGCTCGTTTCTTGGGTCGAGCCAGTTTTGCCAGGAAGGTACCAGTGATGAAGATCTCAGCCAATCCAGTGATGACGAGCTGAGTCACCAGAGTGAAGATGGCCAGAGGACACTCTTCAGAGATGTAACGGAAACCATAACCGATGGTGGTCTGTGACTCCAGAGAGAAGAGGAAGGCTCCAGTGAGCGTCTCCACGTTCATCACGCATGGTGTGTGGGTGGAATTCATTTCAGTCTCATAGTCTCCGTTGCCCATTCCAATGAAGTAGAAGATGACCCCAAAGATGAACCAGGTCATGACAAAGGTGGAGGCAAATAAGGTGAGTTTGTAGCGCCATTTCATGTCCACCACAGTCGTCCAGATGTCGTGCAGGTACAACTTGACCATGCCCTCCACGTTGTCAATCCTTACCATGTTGTGGCCATCTTTGGACACAATCCTTCGCTGGACCTCTGTCTTCTTGTTAGCCATGCTACTCTGGGTAAATTCAATCCTGGTGGCCACTTCTGAGGGTTTAGTTTGGCATTTCCAAAAGAAGGGCTGACCAAAGAGATAAAATATATGATTAATATCTCACCTTGATCTATGATATCAGTCAACTCAGTGGACATAGCAACTAAATCAAAGGATTTGACTCATTTATACTATTTTCTGCAATGTGGAATAAAACAGAAGCCTTCTTAATACTGATGACCTTCTTGCAAGTACCAATTACTAGGAAAAATGTGTATTTCCCAACAGGTTGGTGAGTTGTCACCTCGAAATTCATCACTAAAGCCCATCACGCAGGCCTTGAAAGTCAGTGACTTCCCTGCATTCCTGGCAGGTTGGAAAGTAGTTGCTAGCGTGAAATTGGTCGAGGTTTGTGGTGCTCCTTGCGAATACTTTGTTTGCAAGCAGAGTTTTACTGCAGCTTGGAGAGTAAATTGCGAGTGTTTGCAAAAAAAGCCAGCATCTTCCATGCAAATTCTGAGTAACCACGGCAATCTGCTAGCAACTAGAACAATCGCAAGGATTTTGGTATCGTCTCTGCAACTGATTTCACCTGCCAACAGCAACTACCCACCAACTAGTCAGGGAATCCACAGTTTTTCCTTGTGACTGGACGTTGCCATGGGACCACCAACTGGTTTCTAAACCTGTATGTTGTTTGTTGTGTACAGCAAACAACCATAGTTTACAAAACACTGTAATAATACACTTTATGCCAAGAACTACTCAATTAGGTTAAGAAAAGCTTAGAGTCCATAACTTCTCTAAGTGCAATTACAAGAAATTCAAGAACTTTCAGAGAAGCCCAAAATCTCTTGGAAGACCAAGAGTTTCCATTACTGCCTCAAAAATGATGACAGAGTAGAGCTCACAAACATGCACACCAACTGTTGTCACCTTGTTGTTGTCATGCAAAGAACAAATAACGAAGAAAGAACAGCTTAGGCCAAAAAAACATTAGGAATTGATATTAGACCAGAGGAAATCTGGACTTTTGTTTTCTGAAATGCATTGAAGGTGAACAGGTGGCAGATACATATATGGTTCCTACCATGAACCTTAGAGGAGGAGCGGTGACTGTGTATGATGACTGGTTATTGGACCAGGGAGATTCAACTGGACCAAAACCCAAAACTGAGAATTTTTCAGTTCAGTTCAGATTTATTCCAATTTAGAGAGAGACCTAACACTCTGACGAGCCCTTATGTTGTATGTAAACTTGTTATCTAAGCGCAGATAGTAAAGGTTTGAGACATTTTGTTTATATTTGAATGTCCTGCATCATTCCAGCTCTGTTATCACTGACAGTATATAAAAGATGGGCACAGCTTCCAGGTCTGAAACGTAACCTGCATAAGTGCTCCTGCTGAAGTCTGAGACCTTTCAGTTAATTTATTGCCTCAGCAAACACTTCTCTAATGAGTTCATGGCCTCAGTCGGCACTTTCAAGTTTCAGTGAAAACAATGTGTTCATGCTGCAAATTATGGTCACCAACATTTTTACTGGCACTGGTTGTTTCCATTTATCATTACGCATTATTTAATATCATATGTAATATTTAAAGTGTCGTCTAATATAAAACTCAGAGGGATAAAATGCCTCCATTGTGTTCTGTTGATATTACAGGGGCACTAATCTTCAAAAATATTTTGCAGGCAAGGAAGTGCCTTAAGTTACATCATTTATCACAGCTAACTGTTTTTAATTCTGAAAAAATGTAAAGATAACAGAAAAAGGTGAAGCCGGTAGGGTGTTCTTGGTGCCTAGTTTGAGTCAGATTTAGGCCTCTGCAACAGAAAAATCAGACTCATTTTACATTGTGGTTTAACTATACAACTAATTTATCAGGAGGAAAAGGTGAAAACACAGTTCAAAGTGCAAAATGTATGCCTTCTTTTACATTTTTAAATACCATTGAGTGGGCCAGACTGGAGTTTGTGCCGTGCCAGTTCTAGCCCCCAGGCCTTATGTTTGACACCTTTGCCCTACAAGATATTTTTTACTATATAAGGATAGACTGGATATAAATGGCCAACTGAAGTGAACAAATCAAGTAGCATTAGTAGAGGAACCTAATAAAGTCCAAACGAAGTAGATCTATCCATGGACGCCGTATTAAGAGTCAAGGGTAAACTGATCGTGAAGAATTTGACTACTTTAAAGCTGAAGCTGATCTCAGTAGAGGTCAGTGCCAATGAGAAAATTAATCATTAAGGAAGAATTAGGCAGCTTCACAATAAGTGCAAAACCTAAAGCGTAGCTGTGAAATAAAGGAAAACATAACGACATACTCCAGCACCTCAAACCTGTACAGTATTATATTAAAACGTGTACAGTGTTACATGTACTTGGTTAGTCCTATAAGGCTAAAACATATTAAAAACTTTGGTGTGTTCCTTCAAAGTTAGAAGAATCTTCATTCATAGTAGAGGCTTCCGTGGCTAACGTGAGGCTAACGTGAAAAAATGACACATTTATTGAATAAAATATGTATTTTTTTTTAAGAATCCCACATCATATATGGTAATATGCTGCTATTTCAAAGTACTCCTAGTCTAGGTTGAAAGTTAACCTGGTAGTAAACCATTGCAGGAGCCTGAGAACACCTGCCATAACTTTAAATAATCATTAATGACTTGATAAGTCTGTATTTTACTCACGTCCTTATGTGTTGAATAGTCCCAGATATTTGCCTTCACTCGTCTTTCAAACAGTCTGTAAGCGGAACCTGCTCCAACGCTTCAAGTTCACTTAGTGTCTTCTTTCTCCTATTGTGCCCACCTGTGAGATCTGAACTTTGGCACAATGGTATTCAGGGTAGAACAGAAATGACAGACAATGCTGGGCTGTAAACTGTGATCTACATGTGGGCTGGCTTTTCCTTCCTCCCCCCCTCGCCTGCCTCCCCTGGCTGTCTGCAGGTAGGAACAACAGCCCTGAACACTTAAGTTTGTTTTGCTGCTTTCATGGTTGTTGTTGCTTTACACACATGCCCAGATTTACTGCTTCCAGAAGTTCTCTGAAGGGTATTTTCAGATACAGTCACTGTAACTGACAGACTGTAACTGACAGACTGTAAGTGACATCAATGAGGGCTAAGAAAATACATATGCACGAATTTGCTTGGGTGCAGATGGAAGTATGGTGAAAACAAAAGTGCTGACAGGAGGTAAAATGTAACTGATGCACTGGATGTAAAGTTTTTATTAAAGTTAAAGTGATGAGTACAGAAATAATTTATTTTTTTTAAATGAGACACTAAATCAACTTGTGTTAAAACAGTGCAGCAAGTCTGATGCCAAATTCTGCAAATGATTTATAGCAAGAACTATTGTATATTTTGTGTCTCTGTGCGCTAACTGGCTAATGCAACCTGCAAAAAAAAAAAACTTACCCCGTGCAGAATCCTTTTTAATACAAGAGGACAGAAACAAATATTTTGGGAAGAAATAAGAAGTAGTGACCAAATGTGGCCAAATCAAATGTTTTTACCTGCAGAGTCAGTAAACCTTCAAACTTGTGAGTCAGGGACAGAATAGTGCTCGCTTGTAGCCTTTTACACTTTACACTTTTACACTAAAACAATCCTTAACTGCGCTGACTGCATCATGCTGGGCCAACAGGAGAAACAGAAACTGTTTTTTCCGGTCCCCTATGTTGGTCAGTCCAATTTGCTGCAGAGCACCTCACACTGGTTTTCCAGACACATGACCAGTCAAAGTCTGGACACATGGGTGAGTGTGTCCAGACTTTGACTGGTACTATATATGATACCAACTTGTCTGCCATTTTGCACATGTGACAATCATGGAAGGATTATCCAATGGGCAAACTGGGCCCGTGCACCGTTGCGTCCTCCTGTGTATGAGAACATGATGGTTGCGCGATCTTGTGATGGTGGCGGACACGTGCGAGTCCCCCGTGTGTGTGGAATGCAGGACAGTTTTAATCAGCGGTTTAGAGAATCTAAACTCTATCAGAGAGTTTAGGTGAGATTTGTCGTGAAGATCAGAGGTGCCAATTTTACGGAAGTTTGTTTCTGCCACTTAAAAGAAAATGTTGCATCCACGAGTCAAAATTTTAGTTTATTATCTCAAAATTTAGACTTGATTAAAAATTTCAAGTTAAGTATCTTAAAAATTTCACTTACGAACTTCAACATCTGAGAAAACAACTTGAAGTTCAGATAATAACCCAAAAGTTCAGATGGCAAAAACAGTTTTGTTTTTTAGTGGGGGAAACAAGTTCTCATACAATTTTGATAAAGACTGCAGAAAAATGACCTGCAATTTGTAAAAAAAATTTATGTATTTAATAAATAAAATCAAATATTACAGTAGCCTCAGTTAGACCAACAAAACTGAGTTTTATTTATTGCAGCACACCCTGGTGGTCAATAGGTGCAATTGTTAAAAAAAATGCTTCCTAATAAATGAAATCCTGAGTTCACATCATAGACAGTATATAAAAGATGGATGTATCCATTGTGACATCACCCACTGGTAAGTGAAGCATTACCTTCTTAACTTTTTGAAACCCTGTTTCATGAGTGCACCGACTGAAGCTATGCTTATAAAGCTATGCTTATAACGTAGCAACTTCTGAGTTGCTAGGTGGGCTCACCCTAAAGCAAATGCTGCTGTTGTCATGGTCCTGGCCCGGTGGCCCAGTGTTCCTTTTGTATTGTTGCAGTCTCTGTGTTTGTATCTCCCTGTGTTCTTGTGCGCTGATATGATATCCCAGTGTGTGTGTTACAGTGTGAGGTTACTTTTATTTTGGTAGGTCTTTATGCTTTAGGTTTAGTTTTGCTTCCTGTGTTTCCCACCCATTACCTGCTGTGTATTTATTGTCTGTGTTTTCACTTTGTCCTCGTCGCATCATCAGTTAATTATAGTTTGTTCCTCCTGTCGTGTGTCTTGCAGCTGTGTGCTTTATGCCAGGTTCCGAGTTTTACTCTAAGTTCATGTTATGTTGCCAATCACGCTATTAAAGCTTTGGATTTCCAGTGAGCCCCTTGCTTCACAAGTCCTGCTTTTGGGTCTTCTGCCTTGCTTGCCACAGCCAACACTGACAGCTTTGCTGTTTTGTTGAAGTATTTGCACCACAATTCACATAACAAATATCAGGTAATCAGGTAAATATCAGGTAAGGACCTGAAACTAATGATTAAGACCATAAACTCAGGTTTGTGTTTGCTGAGGTCACAGTGCGACTTGATGTCTGATTGTAACCAGAGGAGTCGCCCCCTGCTGGCCATCAGAAAGAATGCTGATTTGAAAGACTTTCATGGCCATCTTTTATATACAGTCTATATGCTCTGTGTACCGTTTTGTTTTGATAGATCAAAATGTTTCAACAACATTCTTCACTTCCTGTTTGACAGCGTGTTTAACAGTGATGGATGAATGAATGAATTGTACTAATTTTAGTGAAGTTCGACCGAAATAAAAACAAAATGGACTGTTAATCGAAAAAAAAGAAAAAAGAAATGCCATAAATAACTCTATCTGGCTGTTTGGCTTGTGAGAGCTTTTTAGACTTGTGTTGGATGACTGATTCATGAGCTAATAGCTGGTCAAGCAATAAAATTATTTTAAGTGAATTGTGAGTTATAAAAGGAGCCCGGAGAAGGACAGAGGAAATCCTGGAATGTCGTTTGGCGTCAGTTAAAGAGCGGAAAAAGGTGAAACTGTCTTTATTGTCATCAGTGAAAGGAGCTTGAAGGCACCTTCAAAGGCACCCAAAAGCATTTTAGAGTCATTTGAAATGTAAAAATCTGTTAAGGTGTCTGTGGACCTAAATTTATAAAAGCAGTTCCTGAATAGAAGTGAACCGTGAACATAAGTTTGGGTTTTAACTACTGCAGCAGGTATTCAGTGTTCCCTCAAGTCTAAGTCTAAGACCTTGAATCAGTATCTTTGACCTTGTTATTAGCCTCATTGCTAGTGCGCACATTCCTGCAGGCAGGTGTGCAGGTGAGATCACCCATTAATTTCCTGGTTCTCTGTTGTTCCAGAGAAATTCTGAGAAACAGAGTGTGTTCAAACGTAGACGAGATTCACACACAGAAAGAAAAGAAATGTGCCGATTTTAACCTGTTATCTTCATAACAAATAAAAGATGGAGCTGCTACACCAGAATCAGTGTTTATGGATGAAGCTGCCTTCTGCTTTCTATCAGTGTTAAAGAACAGAAGCATCACCAAAACAGTCAGAAATAACAGCAAAACTGTCCACTGATGTCCGCCTGTAAGCAGCTTTTTTCTGTTTTCACCACTTTGTATAAAATAAGTTCATTCAGACGGGCTCCTCTAAAGAGGAACGCTCAATGTGCTAATTGTTAAATCTGTTTTAGGGCTTTATTTTTGAATTAAATATTGCATCATTTTATGCCTGAGGGTTGGGGGATGCTTTCAGTGAAACTACATAAAACATTTAGAAGGTAAACTGACAACAATTCACAAACATAAAACGTGGTGAAGGACACAAGCTGTACACTGATTTTTGTGAATGATCATGCCTAAAAAGCTATGTAGAGCAGATAAAGAGTATAAGAAATAGATCTGATGCAGGACCTGAGAGATGCACCTGCTCCTTCAGATGATCCATGAAGCCTCATAAGAAATGGACTCAGTGGAAGGGCGGCTGCCGGGAAGTTTAAGGAAGGGAAACAGGGAGGAAAGGCTGAAGCACGCCACATTTCACAAGAACTGGACGGAAAATCAGGTCTGATGGAGTCTAATCTAAATTCTACATTTTTGGTTCAGCTTCTTGTCAGGATGTACAGCAGTGAGGATCTACAGAAGAGCACCTGAAGAAATGACAGAAAGCTGCCTCAGAGAGTTCAGGCTGTGCTGAAGAATAAAAGAGGTCACAACAAATAAGCTTGTTAGACTTGAACAAACTCTGTTTTTGCCTCATATTCTGTATTTACATGTTTCTTTGGGCCACTTTCTCCGATTAACTGACTCGAGACTTTTGCACAGTACTGTAAGTTTAATGAAGACAGCAAAATTCTCAAAGTGTAACTTCCTGGATTTGTTTGTTTTTCACTTGTTTTCTGAACTTCTACAACAGTGAGGAAAAACCCACTAACAACATGGACACTGATTTGGGATCTGTTTTATATCAAATAACAAATGGACAAATGTTTAAAGGTGAACCTCAGGAAAATAATTAATGAAAAATTAACTAATACATTAGGCAGTCTTAATCTTTAAGGTCTTGCCGCCGTGCGTACAAATTAAAACGTCACCCTGTCCTGTTAGTAATCTGGATGAGATTGCTTTGTATTGATTAACTGGTTAAAGGGAAAAGACGCGCTCTTTGTACATATTTATTGCTGAATGTGTCACGAGAACCAGCACTGATGACAAACTGCAGCACACACACACACACACACACACACACACACACACACACACACTCTGTTTACGTGTGATGAGCTGTCACCGTAAGATATTTAGTGAAGGCAGATCTCTGCTCCCCGCGTGTGCGCGCGTTAATTTCTGACGCTTCAATACATTAAATGTTCTACTTTTCTAACTAAAGTGTTTCCGGTGTTTTTCCTTCACAATTATCACAACACGTTAACAACACACGATGTAAATGATTCGTTTTTATTTACAGAAAAACATCTTTCAGTTCAATACGAGTGTCTGAGTTTGTGTGTGTGTGTGTGTGCGCGCGTTATCTTTACAACTTAAAACAAAATAAACACAAGTTCAGCTGCAAACAGTCTGCAGCCTCCGAGCGCTTCACTGCTCCCTCGGTCTGTTCGCACAGTCTCTCCTGCAGGACGTTCATTGTTTTTGCACATGAGAAGCGACGGGAAATTTTACATCCTCAGCGCAGCCTTCCCATCAGAGAATGTGCAGGAATACTGCTACCGGAAACTCAGAAGAAGGTGCAGTTCAAACAGCTGCGACAGCATCCGGCTGTTTGGAGGAATGTTTTTCTGGAGCTTTTATTTGTTGCTCAAATGTGAAGCTGAATGTGAGAATTGCAAAATATCGAAGGAATCAGCGGTTCTCAAACCTTTTCTACCACACCCCAATTTTTATTTATTGATAACAATATGAAGACGGATCAAAGTTTTAGTGAATTAAATGTACTACCACCACCATCAGCAAACTCTTCTTTCTTTATTTCTCTCCATTCGGTTTTTCTCTGGTTATTCGTGGTCCACAGCTTGAGAACCAATGATCTAAATCAGTAAACATCCAAAGCTATTTTCACACATGCACTTTTTTTTTTTTTTTTTGGAGAATCAGGGT
>VUQJ01026723.1:31449-45313 GCA_015108635.1 Andinoacara biseriatus
GGCGCGTTTCTGCCCCCCCCCCCCCCCCCCCCGGTGCGGGACTGACTGTGAAACCGCGCTCTCATTGGACAGTGGAGCTGTGATTGACAACTTGATAGCCAATCAACATGTGGTTCCATATAAAATAAAGTTATGGTGGCTTTCAGACAGAAAGCAAGTTTAAGAAAGAACCCAGAAGTATCCAGGGAATAAAACAAGAAAAAAATCTAGCAAAGATGTAGCAAAGAGAGAGTGAATGTTGGACTCACATTTGCAAGGCGATCAGAAAAACTCAGCAATTAAAGGCCAATGATGGGTCAGTATTGTTTCCCCAGCTTGTTTATTTGACCTAAAATCAAGAAGTTTACTTAAATCTGCAAAAACCGCCAGAGTGCTAAAAGAGTTTTCAGGTTGGATTTAAGTGCTGTCTGGTTTAAAGTCTTTTAACATGTAAAATGAGCTCCTGCAGTATTAGGTTGGAGGCAGTCCTGCAGGTACAGGAGTGACAGGCAACACATATATCATGTATCACCTCTAATTCAGACCTGATACGCGATCTAATGTATCACTTAAGCTTCCATTAACATTGGCTGCAGCCTCTAAAAGCTCTTTGTGCATTAGAGCTGGGAGTGAAAATGCAGATATGACAAAGTCTTAGGGGTGTGTGTGTGTGTGTGTGTGTGTGCTTTTTTTTTTTAAACATCATTAGCAGCACTTATAGTAGCAACCCAGGTATCCTCTTGCATAGAGTAACAATGGTCAGTCTGAGTACAGCAGCGGCAGGTTAACCGTGTTTCAATCAAGAGTCTTTGTATGTGGAGTTTGATAACAGTGCTTCAGACAACAACACGACCAGTCAGCAAGCCAGTTTCACTCTCACTGTATTATTTAGCGCCTTAAATTTGCCTGTTTGAGCTGGCATGTCCTTAATGTCTGGTCGTCTGAGGACAGTGTGTTCAGATCAGTGGGAAGGACATTTTTATAGCACAACGCAGATGCCAAGTTTTACAGTTTACTTTGAGAAATAATTAAATATAAAAAATAAAATTCCTTTCCAATTTAACACAAGTTTTTTTTTTTTGTGCTTTCATAGGGAAGCAGTAAAGGAATTAAATGAGCAGAAAGAGACACAGGGAAGGAAGGCTGAAAACAACTTCCTGCTCTGGCTGTTTGGAGTAATGGGAAGAACTGGAAAAACCTGTGTTCCTCTTTTATATTTCCAGGGGGGTTATCCCCAGTGGTAACCAAATAAAGAGCCTAAATTAGCTGCTTTGGTTGTGTTAATCTATATAGTGTTTAACTTTCCTCTTAAATGAGCTGAATGGGTTGTGTTGTGTTATAGATGTCATAGATAGAATCTGTGATAATCAGCAGCAAATATACGAACCTCCAGCCAGTGAATATAAAAATATATTTTAAAAAGTCAGGCGCTGATGTGTTTTTCCCACATGGGAATGACACATCATGGGTTTAAGTTTGGTTTGTGCCAATGAATAATTTCCTCATGGGGTCAAAGTGATGGGCGATTAGCTCATTTCCCTGTTAGCTCAAAAAATTAACCTCATCATTGCAACGAGATTGATTTAAAAAATGGAATCTGCCTCGCTGTAGTTTCATGCAGGCATCTCCACAGATGACTAATGCTTATAGATCCTTAGCTCCACAGTGAAAAAAGTAAAGAGTTATAATTTGATGCCATTTCAGATGTTCCGCTGATATCCATCCGCTTATCGCAGCAGGCTAAATTGTGCAAAGATCTCTTAGAAACGGGCTGCCATTTAGATGGTGCTTTTCTAGTCTTAGTGCCCACTTAAAGCAATTTAGACTACATCTAGCTATAAATTCACACTGCGCATTATTCTATACACTTTGAGCACTTTACCTCAAATCCACAGCTAATTTACAATCACCAGTTAACCCTAACATGCCCATCTTTGCACTGTGGGAGGAAGCTCGCACAGGCACAGGGAGAACACAGACTCCTTGAACCAGGAACCGTCTTGCTGTGAGGTGACAGTGCTAGCTTGTGTGTCTGCTGGTGTCCTTTTGTGTGTGTGTGTTTGATGCCACACATTAAGAAGGGTGTAGAGCACGAGGGGAAAAATACGTACTCCCCGAGCGGTTGGCGAGTGGTTGCTGGAGGTAGCTTGAAGACGCTAAAAAGGACGCTGCCTCAAAAACATCCTTGTATTGCTTTGACTGAGTTCTCTGCAGACACTTGCAAACTGGAAATGGAGAACATTTGCCTTCAAAGTAAAAGTTTCGGCTTATTACTGCAGCCAACGTGTTTGAAAAGGTGTTGCTTTTATTTTGAAGGCGAACTGTTTCTGTTTGTGTTGCAGTTTTCAGAGTTTCAGTACTGCTTGGGCAACAGCCGACATGCACACACGGGTGTTTAGTAGACAAATCGGCAACCGTGGCAACCTGCTAGAAACCAAAATAATTTCAAAGAGGTTTTGGGTGCAGCAATCTCAATGTGGTTTTGCAACCTCCAGCAACCACTTGCTAACCTGTCAGGAAACACGTGTTTTTCTTTTGTGACCAGTGATTACCAGGCAGTTGGTGACCAGTCTCTTAGAGCTGTGTGATCTTAGCGAGCGCATGCTACCTCCCCTGCCAAGCTGGTGGCGATGGTATTGGTCATTGGAGGACGATGACTCTTTGGAGCAGGTCATCCAGCCCTAGTTTGAGGGAAACTGCTGCAAGTCTGGTATATTTTTTCTGTTATCAAACATTTAGTTCAGCAGTCACAATATAATCAGATCTAAATCAACCTTAAATTAAACTTTTTTAAATATCTTTTTCGGGGGATTTTTAGCCTTATTTTGATAGGATGGTGGAGAGAAGACAGGAATGCTGTGAGAAAATGGCCTTGGGGCAGATTTGAATTTCTTAAAGGGCATGTGCTCCTCTTATTATTCTCTGGAGTGTAAAATAAATCTCCTTTCCCAGATGGAAACTGTTTATATTCCTCACAAGCTGGATAATTTTAATATACGGTAACAGGAGGCTCTGCTGTGGCCGTTGGCACTGACTGTTCATGTAGCTGAAAGCGTAATGTGATGAAGATGTTTACAAAGAATATGTGCTGAGTGTGGAGTTTGGTTGATACCTGATCGGTCTCGGCAGTCAGGCTCAAAGATGCTAAAAAGCTCTCCAGAGCTGGGAATGAAAGAGTTAAGAATATGAATCTGTCAAGCAATCGAAACAGCAGTGAGGTTAAATACTCAGCCGGAGACGATATAAAATAAAACAGTGAATATTAGGTGAATCCAGATGTGTACCTGCAGACACGTGGGACTCGGACATTCATCGATGAGAAGCTTTGTCGCTGTTGTTGAAGCAGACTAATGGTATGAGTGTGTTTATATTTGTGGTGGCCAGCATCCTACATGGATGTCTCTACTGTAGCTCTGCTGTGAGTGTAATGATAGTCGGAGGCAGCAGCTCTGGTGATTCATCCCAACGTGTCATTAGTTTGTCTCTGGGTTGAACAGCTAATAATAGACTTGTGCAAAAAGAGAGATCCCCTCTCTGTGTGTGTGTGTGTGTGTGTGTGTGTTAATAGGGGGTGAGTGAAGCACTTGGTGTGCTAGAACGGGACTGAGTTTATATGTTAGTGCGTGTTAATCCATTTTCCTCCAGGCAGCTGGGAGTCACATCTAAAACGAAGAGGATGCGGTTCAGTCCCTGTAAACACAGTTTGATGTGGAGTGTGTGTGCATGGTTTTATGCTGGTGCGAACACCCGTCAGCCACAGCATTAAAACCACAGACAGGTGAAGGGAATGACTTCATCTCATTACAATGCATTATTCTTCTGAGACATTCATGCGCGTGCTACTTTGACATGCACCACCCACCGACCCACTCTGTTCATGCAAACCAGCGTAGTGGTAATCTTGTAGGCAAACCTTGTGTGTTTATGGGGCCTTTCACAACTTCAGGTTTTTGTGGCTAAGTTATAAAGCTGTTGAAATATCTACAGAGACTCTGAGGGGGAAAGAAGGAAGAAGACTTGTGATTGGAGCTCATTTGAAAACACAAACATTACAGTATCAGGTATGACAAGAAGTTCACGCTCAGGCTAATACAGGCCATGTTTAACATCTTAGGTAAACATAAAAGTAAAATAACACTTGCAAATTTGTCCTAAACAAAATATATCACTATTCTTCTTCTCAATATTTGGTTTTGCACGTCCACTCCATGAATCGCCACCTGATCACGGCGGAGGGGTTTGAGTGCCTGAGTTATAAAACTGTCTCAGATGAAGGGGCAGACTTGAACACCCCTGAAAAAACTTAGTATTCAGTAGCTTTAGTATAGTAGGATTACCAATACTGCAAGCAAAAATAATCAGTTGTAGTGTAGCACCTGCAGGTAGCCTCCTGGCTAGTACTGCCCTGTTGAAAGGCTGCTGATGTTTACTGCAGTTCTGGACAACAGTATATACAACAGTATTCCTTCAACTAAACAGCCACTGTTATTACATGTAAATTATTAAATGGAAAACGAAAATCTCTCTCTCTCTACCTGCTATTCTTTCAGCTTAAAAATAATTAGACACCGACATGAGTATCAAGGATCTGCAGCGTATCATTTAGCTTGGTCTGGGTGGAGCTGCTGACAGAGCCTGAAGCTGGTGATAATTATTCAACCAAACATATTGAAATAAGCCAGCAGTGTTTCTCCACACATGTAATTTACTTCGGCAGCCCACCCAAGCATTTTAAACACACCCCTCAGAGTATATTTTAGGATATTATTATTCATCTTTCACGTCACTCTGCGTTCTTGGCTTGCTCTGTGTTAGCATGCTGTCTGTGCAGATGCTTGCAAAGAGCCGGTGTTATATGTTGTGTAATGCGGTTGTTTCTGTCCTGGATGCAGTTTGCACGTTACCATTTTGCTCTTGTCCTTTGGTGCAATAAAAATAAAAGTAATATCCATATCTCCTCTCCTCAGAGGTTGTAGAGCCCTACACCGTTTTCCTCTTCCTGGCACATGAACTGAACTCAACCGGATTGTAGCTCCTTTCTATCTGAAGAACCTTTGTAGTGCAAGTAATGTCATAATTTTACTGTAATGTAATGACATGAACACTAAGGAACTCGGTGCAGGTCTGCAGTCCACGGTGGGGAAGTAGCAGTACATCAACATGATGAAGAACTTACTGGAAAGACGTGATTATCGCTCAGATGTCACAAAAAGTGTATATATAATGTATTTATTTATTTAGGCAAGCATGGAGTCGGATGTTTTCCTTCTTTACAGGTACTGCTAAAACTAATGGATCAGTCCTGAGAGGCTACCGATGTAGCTTATTTTTCCCTGTGAATGCATATCGACCGAACAGCTGACCAGTGGAAACTACAGCCTGAAATAAACGCTAATTTTCATCTGCAGATCACCAACTGAATCGTTTCCTCAGATTCCTTCAAGTTAGGAATTTCTTTTGATTGATAAACAAAACAAAAAAGTGGTGGATTATCCCTGCTAGATTATGACACCTTAAATTATAAACTTATCTCCCACAACCTGTCCTCTAATAATAATAATAACCCTCTAAGAAAAAGATGAACGTGACTCCGGCCTCAGAGGCTGATTGGGAACAATCAAGAAAGTGGGCAGCAGTCATCACTGTCTGTTTGTGCTGATTGCTGATGAACTGATGATGACTTGAAGAGCAGGAAGAGGGGGAGTTAAATAACGCCTCCACGCACGCGCACAAGTGCACACACGCATACGCGCAGCTGATAGATAGTAATTGAGGGGAAAGCCTTTCTAGGCCTCATTAAACAGAAACGTCTCCCACAGCTGTAAAGAACCAGGGGGCTGGATCCGGCTTCCTCCTGCACGCGCGTACACACACACACACACACACACACACACACACACACACACACACACACACTGTTAGGAGTGGGTGGAGAGGAGCCGCTGGTGACAGTTTTATTAAAGGATAAACCGCTGCGTGACGACAGGGCCGTGTACTGTATGACTTCATGACGACCGTCTATCACCTGTTCGCCTCCTTCCTTACCTTTATTTAGCACTAACCTTTACAGTTAAGGACTACCTGCTCCGCGCTTATTATTTAATATCATAATATGTTTGGTGTAAAATGCAGTAGTCTTGGGTTCGGAGCAACTAGATTGGGAATTCCCAAACATTTTTAAGATAACATTTAAATAACCTGCAGTGAGAATAAGCATTGTCTGCAGTTCTGGATGACCTACAGTCCAGTTTTGTTTGCTTTACTCAGAAAGATGGGTTTTTTTTGTCATGTACAATAAAAGGAAACACCTTAAACATCCATCCGTTTTCTGTTGTCTGTGTGGTGGCAGCTGGCCAGCTGAAATTCCCACAAGGATTATTTAAGACTACTAGGTGTTTCAGCACTGCTGTAACAACTGTGGGAGGAAGAATACCCTTATTTTCTATGTACACACCAAGTGGCAATAAAGCTGGAGTTGAACTCCCAGAAATGGCTAAAATAGTTGCGCAGTTTTGGGGGTAAAAAAAACAAAAAAAAAACTTCCCTTCATTAGTGTTGAGGCTTTTTCATTATTATGACGTGACACATGTGCTGAATAAGCCACTTTCTCCCTGAAGGTTTCACCTCAGCTAATTCAACTCACTGAACCGGACCTCTGAATGTGGTTGTGGCCCCTTAAGGAGCCTTTTTAACACAATTATTTGACAAACTGTGTGGGCAGTATGGATTTCTGTGTGACAGTTTCTGTCCAAGACGTCTTCTCTGTAGATCTGGTGAGTGGATTTGAAGTGTCAGCAGAGGAGAAACTGGGCACAGATGTAGTTCTTCGCTCCTATGTCGGGGGAGGTAATTTTCCAGCACAAGATGAATGTTTAGTGATGTAAATGTTTGCGTAGTTATGGTTAGTTGCGTTTCTGCCCGAGTGTGCAAATGCAAACAGGAAAATAAGCCGGGCTTCGTCTAGTCGCTATACAAATCCTATGAAGTTTACTGTTGAGTCATTCAGAATCTGCCCTCATACTCATTTTTTTTTTTTTTTATTGTCTAGCATTTTGCTCAAGGCACTCCTCACTGAATACTTCAACTTTTGGTCCAAAGCTGTGGCTGTCAGTGCTTCTTCTTTCTTATAACCGACCAAAATGAAGAAAGGGGCGACCGTGGCCGTGGAGAAAATGAGCCAAACACACATGCTCAAAGTGGTAGCTCAGAAAACAAGGTTGTTATAGTTTAACTAAAACTAGATGTAAAACAAAACATTTTAACTAAAATAAAATATATATATTTTTTAAATTTCATACCCTGGGATCTTTTTAAAGGCAGATGTGTGTTGTCCCATGTCTAAAATGTGTGTGAGTAGTTGGCGTCCACGTGACTCCACTGTAAGATGTTTTTTAAAAAAAATCTAAATTTTCCAGCCAAATTCTCCCCACTTCCTTTTAAATGACCATGAAGCGCTTTAAATTCTAATAATAGTATTTTAAAGTGATTTCTTTGCAGTACATGGAGCCAGTTTGGTCAAAGAGTTCAGTGCTGAAAACATTATCTGGACGCTGGTTTATTAGGTGGCAAAGCAGGAAGTTGTTTGAAAGGTTCCTCTTCCTGCTGCTGTTGATTTGTTCCTTCAGTCCCACTGCTAACAAACCTCTGTCTGTTCTCAGCTTGTAAGCTGCAGATTGTAGCGGAAGTTAGTTTACACCTATGCTGCTGCCAGCTTTGCTGTCAATCACACCGGAACAGTTTCACACCCACACTGAGGCTCGCAGGCCAAAGGACGTCTGATGTCTCTTCAAAGACCAGTTTCCTTCCTCTCAGTAATCAAAACTAAATTAATCAAATGGTAGACATCAATTTAACAGCAATACATTATCAGATCACCTCAACGCATGGCAACAAATGATGAACTTTAGAGACTGACAGCCTGCTGCCCTGCTAGAGCCTTCTGTGATCACCCTCTTTAAATCTGACATTTACCTGCTTCTGGCTGAGCAAACCTCAAACATTATGAGTCAGGTCTGCAGGTCAAGGACAAGCTCAGCTTTGTTTGGAACAAGCAAATCCCTCGAGGGCTTTTTCTAATGAGTACTTGCCTCACGCTGCACTAATGAAGTACAACCCCAATGCCAAAAACGTTAGAAAGCTGTGTGAAATTTAAATAAAAAAGCGAATGTAATGATTCCTCTCATAAATCCATATTTTATTTGCAATAGATCATAGAAAACATATCAAGTGTTTATAGTGTTTATACCATTTTCAGAAAAATATGAGCACATTTTTGAATTTGCCTCCAAAAAGTCGGGGGCAGAGCCATGTGTACCATTGAGTGGCATCGCCTCATCTTTTAACAGCAGTCTCTAAACATCTGGGATCAGAGGAGACCAGCGGCTGAACCTGTGGGAGAAGGAATGTTGTCCCATTCCTGTCGGATTCAAGACTCTAGCTGCTCAACAGCCCCGGGGCTTCTTTGTCATATTTTCTGTTTCGTGATGCTCCAGATGTTCTCAGTTAGGCAGCCAGACTCGTCTACTACAAAGCCACGTTGTTGCAGTAGATGCAGTGTGTGGTTTAGCATCGTCTTGCTGAAACATGCAAGACGTCATCTGGATGGAAGCGCCGATGGTGCCTTTCCAGATGTGCAAACAGCCGATTGCATAGACAGTGACGCTCCAGCTGCTTCTTTTTAGACTTCTTGCCGCAGATTCAAAATGAGCCTTTTCGTGAAATATTTTTTGAACATTTCATATGTTTTCTGTGTTGTGTTTTTTGTTGTGAATAAAACACGGGTTTTTGAGATTTGCATGTCATTGAATTTTGTTTTTATTTACATTTCATGCAGTGCCCCAACTTTTTTGGAGTTGGGCCGTAGGATGCTGCACAGGGGAGAGAAAACACTGCCAGTACAGGAGTGTGTAGCAGCATTGATGTCCAGCTGCCCACACTACACTTCAGGGGCTGTGTTCACGTATAGCTGGTGCATCTTTAAAAAAAAAATAAAAATAAATAATTGAGTGACCTTTCACGTGTAGTAACACAGAGTAATCTGCACTGAGTGATAACCGTTAAATTAAGGATCAGTAAAAACATTTTGAGCTGTAAAATAGCTTTAAAACTGATGACACGTGAAAAAATTCAAGAAAATTTATCGAAGGATACAAGATTCATTTCCCAGTGGGAGATCTGCTGGTGTAATATTACAGGCTATCGAGTGATTTCAAACCTATCTGGAGCAGTTTTTTTGGTTTTGTTTTTTAGCCCCGTGTGTGTGTGT
Source organism: Andinoacara biseriatus (assembly GCA_015108635.1). NCBI lineage: Eukaryota > Metazoa > Chordata > Actinopteri > Cichliformes > Cichlidae > Andinoacara > Andinoacara biseriatus. Next base: position 40,694 of record VUQJ01026723.1, read on the forward strand.
GTGTGTGTGTGTGTGTGTGTGTGTGTGTGTTGGCATTTGCTTGTCCTCTGCTTTTTTTAAGGTCAGGATACATCTTTGTGCTTGTATGTGAACACACACACAGTTTTTCATGTGAGCATTTGTGTAGAGTTTAATACACACGCTGTGGTTTTATGAGCACGCCGGGGACTGTGTTGTCTCACATGAGCAGTCTCTCTTTATTTGGCGCTGCCTACCTCCGTGTTTTTATCACAGGGATATTAATCGCCTCTGATGTCTCTCTCGTGCACAATTTGAAATTTTTATTATTGGTTGATTTTGTTGTGACAATAAATTAATTTCTTAACAAGAGAGACGCAGTCTGAATAGATTCCAAACATGCTTAACTTGAATCGAGGCGATAACATGATGTGACTTCAGGACAAGGACAAATTAAACCTAATCCACCAAGAACATATGTGAAGTCATGAAATTGGACTCCAAAACCAGTCAGGAACCCTCTGTGGAGCAGAAGAGCAAAACCTTCCTTGATCTTGACTTTCAGAGTGACTATAGAGCGTGAAAGTGCCGCGGGGACGTGCGGAACTTCGGTCTCCAGTCTTGTGTTTGTGGAAAAACCTGGTGCTGAATAACATGAGTTATGAATGTGATGATGAGGCGTGGCTCTGACTGGGGAACCACACACTCATTGGCTACCGACTATAGTCGGTCCCAGAGACGTCCATGAGGTCATTCTTTTATTAAGGGATAAAGGCTGTCCACACCTGTGTGTTGATCTGAAACATGCAAGTGTGACAAATATGCAACAAATCAGGAAGGGGTCAAATACTTATTCACAGTGCTGCAACTTTTCTTCAGCTCACTGATTTATTTATTAATTTTTCTGCCTGTATATTTACCCGATGTACAGCACATACAATAGTGAACGTGCACCTGCAGATTTATGCTAGTGACACAGAGAACCTGTGCAGAAGGACTGTTGTGGTGCACAGAGGGGCCGGGAATCAGTTGAGAGGTTGATAGTAGAAACATGACCATGCATCCAAGATTCCTGACATTGTGGGAGGACTTTTGTTTTTAATAGTGGAACAACCCAAGGTTTTCTTTAAATAAAAGAAGCCCATTCACCTTCAGCAAGCAGAATGAAGCTGTATTCATGGCACAGGCTGTTGAGCACAGCTGACAATATGTTCCTCTTTCTGCTTTAATTAGAACATCACAAAGGCCAGAGAGCCACAGAAGATGCGTCAATAGCAAAGGTACTGCAAAGTCACAGAGGGATGTATTGTGTGTATTACCATAGCAATGATCCAGAAAATAAGGCTGCAGTCCAGCAGATTTTACTGGCAGTGAGCAAATGTTAGTCGGTTTTGTCACTTTGCAGCAGACAAACCAGAACATCCACCAAAGTCCCACTTGCACTGTCTCAGAATGAAGTGACCTCCTTTTTTGAGCTGAACTAGTTTCAAAGACGGCGGATGTCTTCCTCATCGCACATCACGCAGTATGAAGCAGGCGCGTCCGCCGCTCCCGTGAAAGCTGCCGCTCCCAGTCGGAAGGCGTTACCGTGAGCTCTAAATGAAAATCAGCATCCGCCTGAGCACAGAGAGCGCGTTTGCCTGGAATGTTTGAAAAGCCCTACTTTTTCATGCTACCATCTGTCTCTCCGCTGACGTCTCACTGTTTAATCAGAGCAATATGATGCCGAGAGATTTGATCCCCCTGGAGATGTACATCCATCGAGGCTTCTGGGAAGTAACTGTGACTTTCTAGAGCAGCCCTAAAAACCGAAGATGTGGTTTTTTTTGTTTGTTTTAGGCTCTGAGAGCCTCCCTCTGCCCTTTTTAAAGGGGTTTTCTGTTAGTTTGAGGCATCCTGTCTTAGAAAAACACAGACCTGGTAATGCATACTGAAAAAAGTCAGTGCTGAAAGCTTTTAGAGTTTCTTCTTCAGCATTTTGAGAGGGTGTTTTACATGCATCCCCATCCTCAGTCTCTCATTCCTCCCACCCTTTTCCCTCGGAGCCCCTCCCTTCCTCCCTGGCCGGGTCTATCCCAGCCTTTGAAATTGGTTTCAGAAGTAATCCTTTAATCAGAGAGTCTCGCTGGGATTACCACAGAGGGCAGCCTCAGTTACTGCCCTCAACCACTACCGGCAATTGTTGAGCCGGCAGTATTTGAGTTACACAGCATCACCCATCCAGTACAGCCATGGAACAGCAGGGATGGTTTCATACAACTTTTCACATCAGTTTCTGTTAAGACAACTTGCACATACACATCCAATACCATCTCTTCCCCACTCTTAAGCTGTTAGTAACACATTTGTCTGGACACATCTGAGCTCCAGATGTCAGCTGTGAAACTAAAAATGGCAGCATTTTCCAGGCATCATCTGTGTGTTTCTTGGCGTGTCAATCAAGTGCAGTCACGCATTCATGTGAAGATGTAGGCCGGGTTTTGTGCAATACTTATCTTTTAGGGATTAATGCCAATATTTTGGGATTTCTGAGCGAGTGGAGACTGGTGCCAGTATTCCCCACTTGGATGAACTGAATCAACTTTCTGGGATTTCCTTACCTGGATCATTGGACATGCATCAGGACATGTAGTCGTCCATACTTGTATTTTTGTTAATAGTGGTTAGAAATCAGTACATCAGAGGGAGAGCTCAGGTTGAGCAGTTTGGAGATGTGCAGAGGAGGGATGATGGATGTACTGGACAAAGGAGCTGTGAGGCAGGAGGAAAAGAGGAAGACCACAGAGGAGGTTCATGGATGTAATAAAGAAGGACACGAGGGTTGGTGTGACAGGATGATTCTAGGAATAGGTTGAGATGAAGGCAGATGATCCGCTGTGGCGCCTCCTAAAGGGAGCAGCAAGAAGAAGAAGAAGGAGGAGGAGGATTGAAAATGGCTTTTAGGTCCATTACAGCCAAACTTTGGCAGCAGATTACATCCGGGTGCCTGTAAAGATGAAAGAAAATATGTTTTAGATAAAGTATTTGCATAAACTATTTGATTTTAAACTATTTGAATATCTGGAAATCATGCACATCTCGTCTGCAGAGAGCCTACAAATTGAAATGTCAAAGTTGGTGAAATGACTCTTTGTTTTGATGTTAAAGCCCTCTTTATTTAGAATAACAGGTGCTTCCGATGATGACGGTAAACTTGTCTAGGCTCACATCGGTTGTAGTGGTCATGCCTGTCTGAAAGAAGTGAATAGAGTTTCAGTTTACAAATAGTTACAGTAGGTATGGGGGTCATGTGACATGCTGGGGGCAGACTGGGGAGGGAAACCAGCACAGGCCACGCAGTCACGACTATGAGTGTCCGGTTGACCGAAGCTGTGGGCGGAAAGCCGAGCACGCAGAGGCAAAACATGCAAATATGGAAAGCACATGCAAACTCCACACTGGCTGGAGCTTCGCGGTCGTGTGCCGCGAGCCAGTATTCTTTAAAAACACACACACAAGTGTTTCTTTCAAACAGTTACTGCGCTTAAAGGGGCGCTTTAGCACATGTGGGGCTTTAGTGCATCATCTCAGAGATTTGTGTACATCCCCAAACTTCTCTTGTTCTTTTAAAGGTACTTTCTAGTTTTACTTTCAGCTAAAACAAAAACTCTGCCCTTCTGCCCGTTCCCTCCTCTGCTGAGCTGTAACGCGTAGCCTTCGAGGGCTAATAGGAAGTGGAGTTTGCTAAAGGCAGATCTAAATGTAAAATTTGAATAAAACAGCACTGGATTGTTTTCATCATCCTTATCTGAACACATCAGTGAGAGTTTGACATTTGGAGCAAAGGACGAGAACTTACCGAGGCCTTCGTTTCCATGTAGCATCTCCCTTCCTCCGTGGATGTAGTTTGACTGCTTGTACTGGAGATTTAGTCATCCTGTGACCTAATTATTCAACTTCTCATTACTCCTATGAACACAGTCTCTCTAAAACAAGCACTTCTACTTTCCATCAACTTACTTCTAATCATCCATTGCCTCAAAATGAAAGTAAGCTGCTGCATTTTTCCTGGCTTAAAGAGGGCTTTTTTGGGGCGGTTAGGGTTAGAGGTGGTGGTGTTTAATCAGTACGGGTCCCGATATAGTTGAAGTAATGAGTCTAATGAGAAGTTTAACCCCCCCTTTTTGTTACAGCCCTGTGGGTTTTCTTTAACCAATGAAGGGAAAACCGTGAACCTTTGAATTCAGTAACTAAAAAAACCTCCATCAGGCATTTCTTGTAGCTGCTTTTGAGACCACGAGATGAATTTTGACCCATTCTTCCTGACCTTTCACCTTTTCCAACCATTCGCTTGTCAGTTTACGACTTCATTGTCCGGTTGCATCATTAGCCCTCTTTCAGACTTGGAAAATGATGATAATGTTTTAATTGTGCCCCAAAGTTTCATGAGATGTGCTTCTTGGAGCTTTGGTTGGGCTTGTTTGAGAGGGAAGAGGCTCGTCACATCATGTGGATTTGCATTTACGTGCGGCGAGATCCGATTGCAGCAGCGTCCCGACCTCCTCTCAGGCAATGAAGTATAATCACTGCGTATACGTTTACTGTCACGACAGTGCAGGTAAGAGTGCACTGTGATTAAGAGAGCATTCCTGCATTCACACAGGTGTTTCAGGGGTGACTTTT
>VUQJ01026724.1:19983-36272 GCA_015108635.1 Andinoacara biseriatus
TCTTGGCTAAAGGGTGAAAAAGGTGACCCACACACAGACAGATGTGGGCCTGATGTTCTGGTACCTACAGCACCTGGACACAGTGCACGCCTCATATCCGACCCTTATAATGTGCACCTGTAGCTGAGTCGAGGCTGGCAAGAAAAAACGAGATTTTAAAGGCTGCGTCACACCAGATACGCTGCGTTTGTGTGACCTACAAACACTTCGTTTCCACCTGGCTGGCACGCGTCATCGTCATCCTTTGTCCAGCATGTCCCCTTCTCTGCACATGCCCAAACATCTCAGCCTGAGCTGTCCCTCTGATGGACTCACTCCCATCCTCAGCTGCTCCACCTCCACAGCAGGACGTCCATCTATTTACTTACTCTGAACTCATGTATGAGTAAATGTGAGATTTGTCCTGATGAGAGGCGCCACATACCAACCTCCAGGTCCTCTGGGGAATGTGGGGTGGCCCAGGCTCTAATAAAATACTGAACGCACACACACGTGCACATGCACGCGGTCAGACAGAGGAATGAAGCGATGGATGGATGAAGGTATTACCCCGACGAGCCGCAGCGAGCACGACTCCCTCAGTGTTTGGTGTCGGCTCAGAGCGTACGCCACTGAAGCGGAGGTGAGTCAGACTCCAGACTTCACTTCGGATCATTGTCACAGGCCATGTGTCACCTCACACACACACACACACACACACATCCAGTACCCAGAGCGATGGCAGGAGACAGGCGATGGTCTGCCAGAGAGAACTGTCAGGACCTATTGTTGCCGGGTCTCACAATACCTGCCTTCCTGAGACAGACCGGTGTGTGTGTGCGTGTGTGTGTCCGTGTGTAGCTTCCTCTTTTCTGCCCGGCTGGTCACCTTTTCCTTCCTCTTACCTTTTTGTTCCCTTTTTGCCTTCTTTCCACATTTCAGCCTCACCTTCGTTCTTCCTCCTCATAGTTTTTAAAAATACCTCCTTCAGCTCTTTAATGTCCATAACGTGCACTCACGGATCTGTCTGTAGGATATTAGTGTGATACCTTTGTGATTGCAGTGGGATTCTGCTGAACCTTTTCGAAAGCCAAGTGTCTCTGCCTTCCTTCTTAAACAAATATATAAAATTTGAGCAGAAAACGGAGACGAACCCTGTCGTCACAGTCGTTTGACGGGGTTGTTTTCAGCGAGCCTGGAGCTTTCCTGCTGTACAAACCACACTCACAGCTGGCACTGCTACAGCCGGAGTTAACGTTGGAAACAGGACGGCGTACGGGTCCCATCGGTCAGAGCGGAGGCAGTGTCAGACCGAGGAAGGCTGAAGGAGCCTCCTCAGGAAGAGACTAACAGGCTGGATACGGTCAATGAAATCCAGCCGCTCGTGGGCAAAACGCCATCATGAAGTCAGCCTGTACATTTCTCTCAGTGTTGTGACTAATTATGGAAGACAGGACCGGTGGGAGTGGGAAATACAGCAGAGGGTGCTCACAAAGTGAAAGTGCTGTCTGTGTGGATGAGGCTCGGTGTGCCTCCACGTTTTCATCATTATAGCACCTGTTACATGACCTGCTGAGGCGATGGGTTTATGCACCCCTCCTTGGCTTGGTGGTCTCTTTAAAGGGTCATTTATATCATAAAGGTTTGCAAAGTGCCTCTAAAAGGTATTGAGAAAATCCCCCGTTAAGCGGTGATTGTGTTTATCACAACGTCTCCTGGGCTGTGCAGCAAAGTCCTACATCAGCACGCCTGGTTCCCACTCGGTCCTCTCCCACCTGTGTCCCTGCGGTGCAGTTTAGCTTCATTAGTCCTCACGGAGCCGTTCAACCACTTTGTAGCATAAATCCGCCCCTGCAATCTTTTTATCGCCTCCTCCCTCAGTGCTTTTCCCCTTCTTCTCTTAAATGGTGAATATGCCAAATTAAACCTGATTTTACACACACACAGACGACCCTGAAAGACGGCAGGAGCATCGTGGTTGTTTCCTATCAAACGTCAGATAACCTGTAATCTGCTGGGCCAATCGAAGTAAAGCTGCTGCTCACCGCTAATGTTTAGCTGCATTTCTCGGACTCTTTAAGGCAACACAACAGGTCATTTTAGAAGTGGTGAAGAACATTTCCTTTAACTATTAATATTACTTTTACTGTGATAATCATAAAGAAATGAATCAGTGACACACACATGAAAAAAGCATCTGCACTAAAACACAATATTAGCTTCTAGAATAAGACAACCAGCACAACCTCCTCCATGTGCAGCCGTCAGCATTCCTGTGCCACCTGAACACGACTCGAAACAATCACAGGAACACTTTAGCTTTAGTTTAGCTTCCAGTGAAACCTGTGATATCGATATCGATCTGGTGGACTGCTACTCGACTCAGAGGCCAAAGCAACACTGTGTCAATCCTGATTAGCTTGAGCTAGCCATAAAAGAATAACAGGGGCTGGTCCGGGATTTGAACCCGGGATCGCTCGTACCTAAAGTGAGAATCAAACCCCCGACCAGCGAGCGCTGACACAGGATCCCAGCTCAGAGCTGTTGTGTGAGCAGCCTCATGCTTGCAAAGGAGCTAAACTCTGAAGCTAAGATGAAGCAGCAGTTTGAAGAAAAATGCCACGCTGTGCTGCTTCCAGGCTGCAGAGTCGGTACCCTGATGCTATCGAGACTGGACTGAGTGATGCTGAGTGACTTTGTCACTTGTGCTCCAGACAGGAAACGCAGATCTCAGGTTTTTCATATTAATATGCTGAAGCTGTCGAGCACAGTGAGGAGCTGAGGTAGGTTGTGTTGCATCATTGTTGCTGATTATGCTTTGACAATCACGATGCACGCATTCTCTCCGACTGATTATCAGAAATGTGACATCCATTTTCAGATGTGCCGACACGCACGACTGCATCGGAGCACGACATTGATGTATGTCGCAGTCGAGCAGCATTCCTAGAGTGTGAATGCTGCTCAAAGGGCTTTAGAGCAGAGAGAGTGGCCTCAGCTCATCTCTAACACAAGTTCTTGGAGATCTCACTTTCTGGGGGTCCCAAAAGCTGACTTAGCACCCAGTTTTTCTACTGACAGGAAGGTTAATAATGTGATCAAACCTGGTTTCTTTCTCCTTTCGTGTGTGTGGGATTGCACTGACAGCATGTTGAGCTCTCTATGTGACAAAGCTGGATTTCCTTGAGGGTTACTGGTGCCTTTGACACAGAGAGCCTCTGACATCTCCACATTTGGCACTCCACTCTTTGTTTACACTGCCGTGACCCTTCGGTGTGTCACTGCCGCACATATAACAGAAAACAGAGGTTCATGCGCTGCAACGTGAGCTAAAATCATCACCAAAAGGTCAGGAAGACCTTGTTCCAGCTGCTCTGTGCTCCTCAGACCATTTCTGAACTATGTTTGCAGTGAGGCGATGTTGTGCTGAAAGAGGCCACTGCTGTCATATTGCTACCATGAACGATGTGGTCTGCACCCGTGTTTAGGTAGCTGCAGATAGAAAACCAGGACCCAGTGTTTCCCAGCAGATTGTTACCTGTAGGGAGGCTCCTCCTGGCTTTCAGGGTAACTGATGCATGTTCTCGTGGCTCTCCACACGATATCAAAGGAATTCTCAGCGCTCCAGCCCTGATGCTCACGTAGCCGCTGCCCGGCCGTGGATAGGGGGTTCACCCCCCTGTCACATCATGACCTCACTCTTTATTCTGTTAGTGTGTTCGAACCACTGCATACCACAAACGCACTTGCCTAGTTTTCTAGTCCAAAGCCATCTGGATCCTCACTCACACCCATCCTTCCTGCTTCCAATGCTCCGACTCCAAGAGCTGCCTGTTCTCGTGGTGCCTGATGTCTCCCACTTTACACATTCAGCAGGTGCCTCTGAAATAAATCACCTGCAAGTGGTTTTAATGCATGTGTAGTTTTTGTCTGTAACCTTGTCCTGGAATCTCAGATAGTCTTCAGTTGTTGTCGTTTGTTTTCTGCAGAGAAATGAATGTTTGCTTTGAGTCCCTGCAGCCGGTGGGGATGGGATCCTCCTCTCAGCTGTCGCTCCTCTTCAGTTATTTACTGCTGATTCATTTCTACATCAAAATCTTTTCTGATGGAGCTTTGAAGACGAATTAAATAAAGTGGCCTAAATATCTCAGTGCCTCCGTCTCTCAAAGAGAAACATGAGCGTATTTCATTAGTTTAACGTTAGAAAAAGAATGTGCTGCCCAGACTGTCCAGCAGCCCGACTGAAGTAAAAACTGCTCCCGGCTAAATGAAGCGTGCAGCTGCAGCACAGCTTTTGGCAGACGCCACTTTTCTGTCAGCCGCCGACGTCTCCGATTCATTTCCCCGAGACCGCCTTTGTTGCCAAACAGCTTAAGCAGTTTACACCGATGTAATCTTCAGCCTACAGGAGAATAACCTGAAGGACAAGCAGCAGGAGCTTTATGAGGAAACGAGGATTCAAAACATGGTTGGCAGGGTTCATTATGATAATAACCAATAAATAAGTTCAGTTTATTTCTGTTGTGTGACTTATAACAAATGCAAATGAATGAATTTTTCTGATCCTAATTATCCCCCGCTGATTATTTCCTAATTAAAACTAAAGCGATTCTCAGAGTTAACAAAAACAAGAAGAACAGCAGCTTTGGGAGTTCATCAGCTCTTTAATACTCGTCTGTAACAACGTGCAAGCTCGTAGAGAAGAAGGCGGCTCGTTTGTGCTCATTTGCTTTGGTGCGACTCCACCGCAGAGTTTGGGTACGCGCACAAACAGCAGCAACCTTTTCCTCAAAGGTCAGCAGCCTCACACGCACCGTAACAAACCTCGGAGGATGTTTCACAGGCTAACAAGCAAACATTACGCTGTAATTCATAATCAGACTCTGGATCAGATTAATTACCAATGCTTATCCTCACTGTTTCCCTAATTCTGCTCCACTGTCAGCAAAAGCAGTTTGTGTGTTTGGCTCTGCTGCAGCCCGGCAGTAAAGAGTCGAGGCTGCCTGATGATGCGTCAGACGGGCCACAGGAAATGAAGCTGATGACCACAGCTGAAGCTCAGCTTTGTTATGGTGTGTTGTGTTTGTAAACTGCTTCATTTGTGACATTTGAATCAATTTGTGACATTTGAATCAATCAGCTGATTAACTCAGAAAATAAACAGCAACAAAAACAATCACATAAATAAAGACAACGAGCACGTGCATCCATGTGAGAGTCCGTGAGTTCACGCCGGCTGCTTTTCTTTGCAGACAAGTTTTTAACATGTAATTACAGGAAGTCCCACTGAGATAATAATCTCATTTACAGGAGAGACCTGGTAGCACCGTCTCAAAATATGAAAAATATACAGCTTGCTATAAAACTATCCATGAGAAATGCCAGCGGCTCTTCAGACAAACACACACAGGACTGTCGATATAAGCGTGTTAGATGTTTCTGCTGCACAGCTGGTACCTCTGTAGCTGGGACGCAGAAGAACCTGGTGGCTAACCCAGCAAACCCTCGACTGAAACGTACAGTTTATATCGTTATTGTGGTGTTAAGAACCCCCCCTGCCGGCTGGCAGGAAGCTGCTGGAGCCTGATGTTGCTGGAAACGAGCAGCAGCAGGAAAGCAACGAGTTAAATGGACATTTAATAGGAGTCTGGAGGAAATTCAGGAGGTAGAGCAGGTCACCTACTCGTCGGAAGGTCAGCGGTTCAATTCCGGGCTGCTCCTCGGGCAGGATACTGAACCCTCTCCGACGCAAGCGTTGGAGTGTGAATACTTAGTTACTTACTTACTTACTCGTGGAAGTGCTTGTGTGTTGTATAAGTGCTCTGATGCTCAGACAGAGTAGAAAGGCACTGTATGAGAACTAATCCAATTACCGTGGACGGACTCTTGGTGGGATTGATGGGATTCAACAGCAGAACCTGCCTTCAGCAGTAACGTCTGAGGTGTGCTCATCTTTAATTGGACCCACGTGCTGGAGCGGAGGCAGAAAGGAGAGCCAGTGATTGCAATGATGACGCTTCACTTGGTCGCATTATCAACAGAAAGGTTGCTGCAGCCGCAGTGCTTACGTTCTCTGATTTCCCACAATGCTTTGCTTCTCTGTCTGTCAGACCTGGAACAGCTGACTGAGCTGTGCTGCAAATACACTTTGAGTCAAGTGCACTAGCTGCCTGAACATGCTATAATTATTTGCTGCAGTGAGAGCTGCTCATTAAAGAGAAGAAGAAGAAGAAAATGCCACCAACAGCAGGTCGCCATTACTGGTCGCCAGTAAGGCGTGCGGTAATGTTATCGTGCAGCTTCAGTGCAGCTTCAGTGGCGCTGATGGAAGCTGAGGTGGAAAGAGCCGCTCTGCAAGCGGAGGTGGACGCACTGCAAGAAAAACTTGCGCTCCAACTGGAAGAAGTTTAAATAAAAGCAAGGAAAGAAAGTTGGTGAAGGCGGATGCAAAAATGCAGATTTACAGGTCGATGCAGGATCAGCAAAGTCATGATTCCTGCGTTAAAGTTGAAAGCAAGGACACATCAGCTGCTGGAGTTCATACCTGCTGCTACAGCTCAGAAGGCTCCAAGAACACAAAACCCATTTTCAGCTCCTTCATCTGTGCCAAAGCCTCCAGAGACACCTGCCAATGCAACATCAGAAGTTGAAGCAGGAGGGGAAAGCCCGAGTCCACAGCAGTGCTTCAGCAGAGATCATGAAGAGGCAAAATGAAATTACTGAGGTGCTTGTAAAACAACAGATTGTCCCAGCTATAGAATCCCTGTTTTTAATGGTGACGCTTTGCATTTTAGAGCCTTTCTTAAGGCATTCGAGCGAGGAATAGAAACTAAGACAGACAACATGCAGGATAGGCTTTATTATTTAGAGCTGCAGGACAGCCCAGGCTCATAGAAGCTGTATGAGTCCACAAACTGCACATGTGGAAGGAAAAAGACAGCTTGAGTGGAACTTTTGACATTTTTGCATTTATGGAAAAGGCTCTGATCAGCTTTAAGGTTGGATGATCCTGCAGCTTTACAAACTTACACACTTCAATACGATGGATGCAGCTGGGTTTACTGACGAGCTGGAAAACTCGACCAATACGAGGGTTCTTGTCTCAAAGGAGCCTTTTGGACTTTGTGATAATAATTGGTAATAATTGTTGTTGACATGGCAGAGACGTGCAGTCGTACAGCAAAGTTTAAAGATCTTCTTGATTTTCTGGCTGCACCAGCTCCTGTGTTTGGAGTCAAAACCCGAAAGAAAAGAGGCTTTAAAACCATCAAAGGTTCCTTTTAAAGCTAAAAGCAGCAGTTTTACGTCTAAACAGAACAACGACAAGCAGACGTTGGAACAGGTTCAGATGAGTTGAAGTGTGGTTCAAACTCAGTGCTAAAGGAACTTTAGTCTATAACTAAATTGTAAGAAATGTTTAATTGTTTTTCTTTTTTGTTTATACTTTTGCTAGAAATAAACAACATATTTTTGAAACAAAGGAGTCGGAACAAACCTGCTGCCACCCTCTTCATGGATTGATCCTGGTTTTGGAGCAGGCCGGGACACCGTGCGTGCTCCTCTTCCTTAAAACATGATTCAGCATTACAGATGCTAAAAAAAGAGGCTGAGGTGTGAACGGCCACGGAGTCGTCTGGCGCTGACTGACACTAATGAAGCAGGGCCTCCTGGTACCGTAGGGAACTCTGGGTAAATGTCCATCAAACACAGCAGCGCGATCGCTGAGCCCGCCGGCTCGTCAGACTTACACATATTAGTCCAAGCAGCTGCCTCGATGTCACACTGCCAGAGCGGCCTTCGATAATCTCTGATGTAGTCCCAGATTACCTCACAGTCGGCCCTGTGCTGAGTCACATTTGTTTCTCTTTACTCATTATAGATATAAGTTACCAAAAAAAGTGCATTATTGAAGGGATTCGATGTCAGGGGGCCTTTAATTTAGGCTTTTCAGCATTGGTCAGATAAATGTTTAGCATGCAGATTCTCAGGTTTGTAAAGGTGTGTTGGTGTGAGGTAGATAAAATGACACATTGATTTGTGTGTGTGTGTTTTTACTGCTCCTCCTTCTCCGTTTCCTCTCCTGGCTCTTCTGTCCTGCTGCTCTCTTTTTCTTCCTGCTCTTCCTGTTTTTAATAATAATGCAATTAAAATAATGCATTTACAGTGTTGAATGTAGACTTCCCTGCATGTAAAAGGTGGAAAATGTTCACTTTGTATACACGGACAGTAAGTATGAGACTGCTCTGTTTAAAATTCATGTCCAGAAACACGACTTAATAGATTAAATGTCATGAATATTTCAAGAACTGTGTGAGACTGTGAGACTAACCCGACAAAGCCAATACCCTGATGTTCTGAGCTTTGAACCATCTCTCCACTTTCCCTCCGCTCACACTTTCCGAGTCTTCGGCTTCCCTTTGTGCCGCCCTCCTCGCCCTCTCCTTCCTCCTCCACGTCTCCAGCAGGGAGCTCCATCAGCTCCAGAGGTCTCTGGTGTGTGAGTTTGTATGTGCCTCCGTGTGTGTGGGTGTGTTGTGTGAAGGAAATGGCCTCCAGGATCCCCTGGGCTGCATCTCAGATGTACTCAGAGGGAAGCAGAGCCATGACTAAGACTGCACGGCTTTCATTAACAGAGAGGGAGGACGTGTCTAACAAAGTTGAACAAGTGGACTTGGTCCTGCCGTGGAGAAATGTTTTTAAGGAGCAGGTTTGCATTGTGTGGGTGAGAATGAGTGTGTGGGTGCAGGTCAGCTCAGTCAGGGTTATTGTGTTTATATAAGAAGAAGTTTTTAATAAAACCTGAAATAATTTCTGCTGAAGACACTGATGTTTGCTCACCTGCATCACCCACGATGTAATTAGATCATTTACACAGTTTTACATGTTCATCACCTTTTGTGTAAAACTGTGTGTGGACTCTTTCCCCGTCCTCGGTCTGTTAAATACCAGCTGATTTCCCACTAATATTTTCCTTGGTATGGACTAACTGCTCTAGAACTATGGTTCTATAATCATCCAAGTTCTTCTAGAAGCAGCTCCCACCCAGAGTGCATGTGAGAGATGCTGCAGACCGATCAGAGCAAAGCTGAGCGATGCTGCAGGCTCATGCTGGGACTAACACTGTTCCTTCTGCCTCTGATGGGGACCATCATTCACAAAATAAACAGCTTTTAGACATAAAACTACAACCTGAGATCATAACCTGATCAGGAAAGCGTTTCCTGAGGTCACCGCGAGGTGCCAATCAGTTGCCCCCTGCTGGCCAGTCAAAGATAATGCAGGTTTGAGGCTCATCTATGTTTTGAAGTAAAATAGTTGTTCAACAGTAACTGAACTGATGGCTTTTAGCACCTTCTTGTCCCCTGAGCTAAAGGACACATTGCTGTGGTCCTTTGGCCTCTGTTGGTCCTCTTTGGACCTTAGGTCTCCATTGAAGGCTGAGCTATTTTTAGACACTGCTGATCAGTCGTGCCTGGTGGGACTTGGCGGAGAAGTTGAAATCAATGCTGTGGATGATGGGCCATATGTTCAGAAAACGATGCAGTGAGTCCGATCTTATTGATTTCAGCAGTTAAAGCCACTTCAACCTGCCGTGAGGAGATGAAGAGGTGAGGCGCTAAAGGAGGATTTTGAAGCTTTAGACAGTGAACTGTGTACCAGGATTATTCCTCACACTGATATTCAACATAAGCACTCTCATCTTCACATCTGAAGTTGGACTCATTTCATCGCACTTGACTTGAAGTATTTTAGTCCTTTTGGATCAAACAGGAGTGATTTTATCTCGCTTCTTTCTAGCGAAAGATATTACAGATGTAGGTTATAATCCGTGTTAACAAGGGGAGGCCCCTCCTTTCAGTGCCACTTAATTCTAATATCCTTCATCATCCCAGGTACGGCTGAGTCACACAGGTCACGCCCCCCTGTGCCCAGGCTTGGCGCGGATAATTAATCTAATTTTAGCGCCGGTGTTAAACTGGACAGAGAATTCCTGCGCGCTCATCTTGATGCTGCAATAAAGGAAAAAACACCTTTCTGTGCACTTCAGCGCACTGCTTATGAGTCATATCCTGCTCGTATATTTAGGCTGTGATGCTTATTACATGAAACACACTGCGACAAACACAGAAATACAGTCAAGGTCATTTATTAAGGTTTAGCATTGTGCACGTGTATATGAATGTAACTTCATCTTTTTGAAAGTCACTAATTCTGCTCATTTCCAGCTCCATCTTTTTATTCTTGGACTTTATTACAGCAGCTTTGCATGACTGACAGTTCAAAATGATCCCTGCTTCCCCTTTACTGGCCCCTCGGTTCATCATGTCTCTAAAACAAGCTGCTTCACCTGCTCTGAGCACATTTTCCTTTGATTAACAGAAGTTTTGCCCCTTTTACTGACACTGTCATACATTTCGAGTGCTGTGAAGCCTGAGCTTTTACTCACACGTTTGGTCATATACAACCTTAAAATCAGGACATTAGGTCCACCATCTTTACTTTAAGCTGTTGCGTGAGCTCTGGGGAAAATGTCCTGCCTTCAACAAATGTGCACATAACTTTGTTTCAGTAACATATTGGTTGCTTATTGTAGAATGAAGTGTGTTAAATATCAAAGGGAGAAAGCTTGATGTTAGAGCGAAGCTTTTCCAGAGCGCTGGATGGTGACAGGCCTCCCAAGGCTCCTGAATCATTACAGGAGCATCAAGGACGGCTTCCTGGAAAGAGCTATTCAGATTCCACAATTTAGAGCTCGAGAAGTTCCCGATCAGTGTCTGCTGTCTCTGCCTGTCAGCTGAAGGTGGTGAAACTTCCAGAGGAAATACCGAGCAGCCTGAGTTTATGAGTTCAGAGCGAAGTTGCAGCCTCACCTGCAGGATGAGCACGCTTGTATAAATCCACCATTATTGCTGCAGTATTCTCCTCCTCTGCTGCTCATTATAACCACTCTGAGCTGGAAAACCACAGCAGACAGACACATTTTTAAAGTGGATTTGAGCAGCAGCTGAAGGATTGTCACAGTTTTTCTTTGGGCTACTGACCTGAGCGTACTTGTTTTGTTTGTTAAGCCACCGAGCTCTGACCGAGGCATCATTCAAGCATAGAAAAGGCAAGAAGCACTGCTGTGTCTGCACTCAACACACAGCTTAGCAGGTTGTATCTTTAGATGCTTTGGTCTGAGCACTCAATTGTTCCTATTTGTTTCACTGAAGCTATGAAAATAGCTAAAGATAACACAGTCTGACAGGCTAAAAGTCGTCAATGGACCCGAATGTAAGACTTTGGGTCCAAACCATCAGTACGTGTGGAGGTCAGGAGAGGTCCAACAGTGAGTGTCAAACACGGCGGAGGCGCTCTCATCTGAGAACAGCTTCATTTTTCAGCGTGATCCCAAACACACTGCTTTCCTTCTGCAGAACTAAACTAACCTGTTTCCTGTTTTCCAAGCAAATATAAAGAGTTTGCTCAGCACTGCAGAGTATTAATGCCGCTCTGCTGCACAGCACATGCAGTAGTGAAATAAAGAAGTGCAGGACAGTCTGTGAGTTTTTGCCGATGCTCATGCACGAGCTGCTACATGCGTCGCTTCGCTGGATTTTTGGATTTACTGTTAAGGTCACGCTCAAGGTCATCAAGGAAAGCGAGCGGAGCAGGTTCTGCTCCATCACAGAAAACCGCTCCCTGTTTTCTATTTTATTAGCACTAAATTATTAACAATAATAACTGAGAATGGCTCACACTTTTATCACCCTCAGATATTTCAGAGTCATCTGTGGCCTCCATGACTCACACTCGCTGTGCCCTCTGCGTGCCAAAGCTTGGCGTGGATAATTAATCTAATTTTAGCTCAGTGTGTTTGTGCCGGAGTGTGTGTGTGTGTGTGTGAGAGAAGTTCTGGACAGCGATGTCATTCCTCCACAGCGAGCAGGCCGAAGGCTGCCTCCTCCTCCCCCCGTTTCTCCCTCACCTCGCTCACCTTCTCCTGTGGCAGCTTAGCCTGATACTTCAGTGTTCTGCATGTGGCTTCATACCTGTAGCTGCTGAAGCACCTCATAATGCATTCTCTCTCTCTCTCTCTCTCTCTCTCTCTCGTTCTCTCTGCCCCTCCAGCAGCGGATGCCGTGCCGGTACGGAAAGATGGAGATCAGGTAAAATGTTATTATCTCTTTTTTTTGCTGCACACCTCGATCTGTTTCTCCATTTGCCGGAATACAAAGAGCCTCCTGAGCTGGTGTCCTCAGCTCTCCTGTTACATGTGAGCGCTCTCCAGAGTGAGAGCGGCAGCACGAGTGTGGATTTTTGTCCCCTCAAATGTTCTCGAGGTGAGAAAGAAGCGCTGTTACTGCCTGTGAAAAAGCCTCCATGTTTGTCACACTCGTTCATGTTAAAACTCACTTCAACATTAGACAACGATAAACCGAGTCAGTTTTGTCTCTTTCTGAGTGTTGAATCGTGAACTCTGACCTTTGCTGAGCCGACTGAGGCCTGCAGTTCTTTCAGTGCTGTTCTGGGTTCTTCTCTCACCTCCTGGATGAGTCCTCGATGCTCTTGGAGGAATTTTGGGAGCTCCTGGGAAGGTTCCCACTGTTTTCTTCAGTGTTTTCTCTTTGTGCAATATTAAAATGAGTTTGATGATCTGAAACAGGTACGTGTGACAAAAAGGCCAAAAACTAAGAAATCAGGGAGGGGGCCGATACTTTTTCACAGCGCTGTCGTTTACAGTCATCAAGTATGAGGACAGGCAGGTAGAACGTACCTGGAGTAAAGGGAGCGCACACCTGCCTCTCCCCGGATGTTGGGAAGTGTGACTGGAAGCGGGGAAAGTTGGTGAAACCTGCATGAAGCCTGGAAGATCTCCTCAAATATCCACAGTTGCAGCTGAAATGAGAAAATGAAGCAAAATCTGTAAGAAGTGAACCTGCCCACCCTGGATGAGCCCAGAGGCCCCCAAAAGGCTCAGTTGTTATGTGTTTATGTGCTGCTCAGCTGAGGATCAGGGCTGCTTCATGAATCCCAGCCGTGCCGGAACATAAAGACTGTCCTTGTGGATGGGTTCTCCCAGATGATCCTCCTACGCTGCCACATGATGGCACGTGTTCCTGCCCTTTGAGGACCCTCAACATGAACTTTAATGGAGAACGGTTCAATCCTCATCTTACGTCTTCAGCCGCACTGCTGAAAGAGTTGGACTGTTTAAAGTGTTTGCTTTTGGGGACTGGCGGAGCATTTGGACCCAGACTTAACGAGCAGATTAGGAAACATTAGGAAACAAATCTGTGAACGCCAACAAGACAAAACGAGAGCAGCGCAGGAAAACGATAACGGTTTAATCTCCACGTTTGTGGATGGCTGTAATTGTAAATGAAAGAGCATTTTAATTAAGAGCACAGCTCCAGTTTGAGGTCAGTGCATCAGCACGGGGATCTTTCTAACAAAGAGGCGAGCCTGCCAAGGAGTTCTTGGATGCCCAGACAGCAGGATGGTCTCATCTGGCTGAGTCACTAACCTGACCTCAATTCAGCCAATTATTAATTTTACTGCTAAAACAAGACTGAAGGCAAACAAGCTGCAGAAGTGTGTCTGCTGTGTGGGTTTGGCACCATCAGCGTGGACATGTGTGAGTCACACACTTCAGTGTCCTGGTGACCGCTCAGGCACTACATCTCCACTCTTATCGTATCTCACCCTCAGCATTATTGGCTTACAACTACACAGTATAAAGGCCTTATTTTTAGGGTCATTTGTGTCTTAATATTAGTTGATGTGCTTGAGTTTCAGGCTGGACCTGCTGGAGCGCCCCCTTCCTGCCACAGACTGTACTTCAAATGAATTAGCGGCTCTAGATTGGCAGAGGTGTGAACAGTCTCTGTGTCAGCGGTGCGATGGGCGGGTCTCTCACTCGGGGGGTAGATGGGAAAGGCTCAGCCCCCCCGGCAGTGTTAGCAGACTGAGACAGGGAGTGATGTGTAGGCTTAGGGGACCCGAGGACCCCTTACAATCTGCTCTGCAGCAAAGAAGCTTCATATACAAATGGCTGTTCCAATCACACGATAGGCGCTCCATTTAGTTTTTGCTCCTTTCTCTTCTTTGGTCATTTACTTTACAGAAATGGAAATAGGAGCATATTTTCTATTGTCTGCCACAGGTGTGACAACAGACTGGTATAATTATTCATTTGTTATAACCGAACACGGCAGCTGAACCGCTGAATGAAAATCCTTCCTGCGCTGCGTATCGTTTGATATTTTGTTGTTCACAATGTTTGATGAGAGAATAAAGTGAAAAAGCTCATTATTGATTATTTATTACTTTGAACAGGATCTAGTGGGTTTGTTTAAATGAGTTTTGCTACATTCATTCATTTTGAAGAATGGGACCAAACCTTTGGCCACGAGGGGTCACGACCTCCCCGACTCTCAGTGTTGGTCCCAAACCCGGGAAAATGGGAGCTTTGCATCAGGAAAGGTGTTCGGCTTAAAATCGATGCCGAATCAAAAATGCGGCTCCACCCGCCGTGGTGACCCGTCAGGATTTAGGTCTGAATAAAATCATAAATGAAAACAGGACTGAGATAACAATGAAAAACGTATTCACCTGATTAATTTCAGCTTAATGTGCGAGTCTTTACTGCAAACTGCTCTCAGAACAAGAGGCGTGACTGTGTTATATTAGTGCAGGAGAAGCTTCATGAAAAGTGCTTTAACACAAAGAGAGCCAGCGAGACACACAGTGTTGTTGTTGTGTGGTCACATGACATGCAGCCCCCCAGCTGTGTGGCTACCTCGTCCATCCTAAAGGTTTTCTGAGGGCGTCTGTTGCTTTCCTGTTCAAACAACTAGTAAATGAATCCCGAGTTTGTGAGTCATTCCCAGACTAAATGCTGTTTCAGAGGCTTTGGAAAGCAGACAGGAGGGATATTAATTTCAACGACTGCATGTGTGACAACATGAAGAAAAAAGGAGGCTGTGTTGGCAGAAGTTGGTGGCGTCACAGCCTGCAGGAGCTCATATTAGTCAAACCCGGGAGCGCGGGTGAAGGTGTGCCTGTGTCTCTTACCGAGGCCACAGAGCTGCTGTCCCCCGGGTTCGGCCTATTACTGAGCCACGGATCGCCCGTCGGAGAGCGACAGGAGCAGGAAGAGCAAGAAAGAGACACGAAAACAGAGTCTGTGGTTCCATCGGTGATTGATGCCGTCTCACTTTGCTGCCTCCCTGTTAGCACAGACACATCACTGAGGAACATACTCAATTACAATTCATGAGAACTCACTGAATTTGACACTGATTACAAGCTGTTTACACATGCTGGGAGTGTATTTATGATACAAGTGAACTGCTTTCATAACTGTGCATTTTTATGTCTGAATGGGCCTCGGCATCTCCGTGCACAGATCTCTGGTTCCTACCCTCCCGCCTCCGTGAGGATTCACATTGTGGTTCCTCATTGTTATGCAGCAGCATCAGAAACAGAATTCACTTTTGATCAAGTGCTGTTTGCACTGAGCGCTGATCCCAGAGCAGCCTGTTTCCTTCTATAAACTCCTTGCTGTCATTTATTGGCCTGCAGAGAGAGAGGCCAGCAGGTGGAGAGATGATTCACACACACTGACACACAATCACGTGCATAATAAAGACAGATGCAGGCTGTGAAGACTGAAACATCGACAGCGATCTAAATAGAAATTTGGGAGTTACCAGAATCAGTGCTCGACCTGTGAGCTGTGTAGATGTTAATGAGAACACACACATTGTGTTTACTGTGTTCCTGCTTTTGTCTGCTGCATGTGACAGTTTCCTGGAAACAGCTTGATGGGAATATGATCACTTTTCCATGGATGACACAGACTGTATATGAAAGATGGACATAATTTCTGGGTTCTCCTGTGTTCTCCTTCCTCCTGCTCGTGACCCAGAAATCTCAGTATGTCATGTTGAACTGTGGCTCTGGAGCCACCCTTTAACACCAAGTGCATCATACTTGATACATCATCAGCACTTAAAACTGAAGTTCTTGTGCTCGGCCCCACAAATCTTAGAAACATGGTGTCTAACCAGATACTGACTCTGGATGGCATTACTTTGGCCTCCAGTAACACTGTGAGAAATCTTGGAGTCATTTTGGACCAGGATATGCACATAGTAATTCATTATTATCAGGCTGTCCTAAAAGCTCCCTGAAAAGCCTTCAGCTGATCCAAAATGCTGCAGCATTTTGGATCAGCTGAAGGCTTTTCAGGGAGCTTTTAGGACAGCCTGATAATAATGAGTTACAATAGTCCAGCCTAGAAGTAATAAATGCATGAATTAGCT
>VUQJ01026726.1:4212-20592 GCA_015108635.1 Andinoacara biseriatus
TCAAATCACACTGTTTGGTCCTCAATTAAACCTGCTTCTTACTAAGAGCTGAGCTAAGGTGCATTTATTTAATAACAAACAAAAAAGTTCCATGGGTGTCATCCACCCATCCATCCATCCATCCATCCATCCATCAATCCATCCATCCATCCATCCATCCACCCATCCACCCATCAATCTACCCATCCTTCCATCCTTCCATCCATCCATCCATCCACCCATCCACCCATCCTTCCATCCATCCATCCACCCATCCACCCATCCTTCCATCCATCCATCCACTTTCCTTTTTAGGGTTTTTCTACAGGGGGCTTCTTGATTAAGATAAAGGCTGGTTACATGAGCTGATTTACTATTTTATTTACCAATAAGGAGCCACTTGCCACAGTTCTTCTGTCTCAATTGCTTCTGTTTATTCATTTAATTCCATGCTGACTCCATGAAGTTGTGATCAGGGCTCTGTGGGGGCCATGCCATCTGCTGCAGGAGCCATGTTCTTCTTGTTGCTGAAGATTGTTCTTTCTATTTCTGACTGCCCTATTATAGTCCTTTCATTCTGCAGGATGAATTTGGGACTGAGCGCCACTGTGATCTCATCATAATCACCCGAGTTATATAAAAGCGTCGCACAGTCAGATATATATTCTAATTCTGCTACTTTAATTTCAAAATTTGCCTCAGATTGTGATTGCTGAAGGAACATATTTATAGCACTGCATCAAATCTCAATTTATTTTTTTTTTAAAAGGCTGCATTTTTGCCAAACATGCTTTGGAACAGTTTGAGTATTTTTATTAGGTATGCCAACCTTAGCTGACATCAATCATCTCATCTGATCACATCTCTGCTCAGAAAGTGACTGTTTTTGTGCGTCTGTAATCATTAGCCAAAGATGGTAACTAAACAGAAAGGGATTATAATCACGGTTGAATAAATTCTCAGTCTTTGAGAAGCATATTTGCTGAGGCACGCAGAATGAAATCGGGTTATCTGCTCTCAAATAAACACATTGCTTCTCCTCTCTGAGTCACTTTTTGATCTATAATCCGTTCTCACTGCCATAGTGCAGACACAGAAGATGATGGAAAAGATTTTGATCTCTTTAATTTATTGCCACCTTTCCAATAATGCAATGGCAAAGGACATTATCACACAGTTAAATACCTGATTAATAATTGCATGACCTTGGGCTGTCCTTTTCAGTGTTTACATGCCTAAATAATTTACTAGTTTTAATTTACAAATTTAAAACTATAGATTGAAACAGACTAATTTTATTCTCAGTATTTCCTATTGTTCAGGTCCTAATAATTTCCACCATGCCAAAATAGTGTATTAGAAATTTGAAATGAAAATAAAAAAAATCCTTTAGCCCTTTATACAAATTTTACCAGTCAGAGAACAACTACACAAAAAAAAAAGAATACAACTAAAAAAACTAAAATATCAGTCTATTTTTTTTTCAAAAAGTTAAGTCTCTCTTCTGATTTTAGTTTGTCAGGTTGAGTTTGAGGCACAGCAGGAAAAGCAGCAGCAGCAGCCACCACTCACCTCGAACTTTGCCTTTTGAAGCCATCACTGAAGTCCCCAAGTAGACAAGTGGGGTTGGACGGACAGCAAGAGAGGCAGATGTCAGAATACAGAGGAAAAAAGAAGAAAGAAAGAAGACAGAACAACTGATTAGATAACTGTAGGAAGAACAGCGTGTCTGCATCTGTCGCATATGTGCAGAAACAACAATGTCTTTATCTTGAATGTCAATCACAAGTGCCGAACCTGCACCCGCACAGATCATTCAACCCTGAAAGAGAATGTCCTGATTTAGCTCATCAGCAAATTGAGACCTTAGAGTGTGACACCTTTTAATTAGCCAAGTCACATCATCCAGATCACGCAAGAGTGCTTGTTGTTTTTTTAATGAGCTTGCAAGACCTATATGGGTTTGGGCATACTGTAGATATCATGTTGTTGATTTGTGATGTGGTGCTTGATTTGACTTCAGGTTGAAAATAAAGATTTTGTTTCATTTTGACGCCTACGTGACCCTTTTTTAATGAAGACATATAGAAAGCAAAGATTCGTGTGTTTGTGTGAGAATACCGTGACGCATTCTGAGGCTGGTGCACCATCATATTATCCTGTGACTGACAGCACTGTAATCAGTGTAGAGAAGGACATACAGGGATGGTGTCGAGAAGCGAGTATGGTATGATATGGAGGGAGTATTCAATTAGCAGCATATTCACTACAGGCCAGCATACCCATGTATAAAAACAAATGGAACCACAACATAAAGGACCTAACCAACACATGAGCATCACCTCTGAGACATCCTGCGGGTAAAAACACAGAGGAGAGGCAAATAAACAACATAGATTGTCTATTAGTGTGCGTGTGTGTGCCTGTGTATTTGCGTGTGTATCCTGAGGGAATGACTCTTATGCTTCACACACACTGCTTTGCCAAATTGATGGATCTATTGGAATGCCTCCAGTGAGCCTGAAAACATGTACAGCTCTAAGAGACAGGGCCTGAAAAAGAATGAGGGAGAGGGAGAACAAAGAGAATCTCACTGCAGGTGCCGAGTCTGCAGGTTATGAAAATTATTGTGGTTTCTTTTCGATTAGCGATTAATAAACCGCTCTCTCTGTCAACGACAAATATGGAAATTTAATACAGAATTTTAAATTCACTGTCAGAAAGGGAGCAAAAAGTAATCCTTGAATGCAGGCCTGGAGATACAAACCAGCTGCTAAACAGTCCGTTCACTCTCTTGACTGTCACATAGATTTTGTTTTGTTTATATTTGAGGGCCATTAAATCCTGATAGCCAATTTTCAGTGTCTGACAGAGATGATTATGCTTTGTTAGTACTATTTCACAACTTGCTAAGATACAAGATAGCATGTGGAAGTGAGAATAATAAAGACAAAAGCAAACGTATCAAAAAGTTCAACAAAAGTAGCATATAGTACATATAATTTTCATTGGGCAAGAGATTTGTGGCCACGTGGCATGTTGTTCCTTTTGTATTCATGCACACACACACTTGAAATTTTCACACCTTGTTGTTGTGTCACTGGTCAAGAGGGAGAGGACCCAACAGACAAATGGGCAGTGGATGTCACATGTCTAACAGCACTGCTTTCTACATGAGACTGATGGGTTTGTGAAATATTCCCTTAGCCGTCTCTGACCCCGCTCTATCCCTGCCTTTCATCCCTAGTGCCAAAGTATGAGTTCCCTGTCACAACTCTGTGTCTGTGATCTTTCTAAGTCAAAATCTGTGAAAAAAGCAGACAAAAGGTGAAAAATGAACATGTGGGTTTTTACAACCTTTCACTCATAACAAAGGCAGAATATAAAGTGTATACGGCTGATAGGGAGACATGGAAGACGAGCCGCTAAGAAATGCAGGGATAGTTGTTCACTAGAAACTCTGCACTCGCGTCTCAGTTTTACAGTTACCAGGCAACCAACACAACAGTTCTGTAAGTCAAGCTGAAATTGCATAAAACACTTTTCATCCCGTTCTCTCTCATTCCCCCATTTTACCATGTAGTGAGCATAGTATCCCCAGATGATTACACAATGGCCACCTATTACATGCACACAATACTTCATACTGATTGGAGAGAATTCACTAGAGAGATATAACGAAATAACACCTGAACTGGATTAAGTTTGGTTGTTTGCGTCTACTGTACAAGCAAAAGCTCTTCTTTTTCCATTGTCTCATGTTCAGAAGAGAGTTCACGTCAGCACATCAACACACCACTCTATGTATTTCTATACCAACAACTTTAGTTGGTGGGCCAAACCAAGGCTACAGCAACATGATCACCCAATCATGGCTGGATCGTGCCTGAAAAATAAACTGCATTAATATCAAGTATTTAAGATCACCATATGCCTGACATTAAAAAAAAAC
Source organism: Andinoacara biseriatus (assembly GCA_015108635.1). NCBI lineage: Eukaryota > Metazoa > Chordata > Actinopteri > Cichliformes > Cichlidae > Andinoacara > Andinoacara biseriatus. The sequence goes on from VUQJ01026726.1 coordinate 8,144, forward strand.
AAAACAAAAAACACACATTACAGTTTTCACCAGACTAGCATGCTCTAAACACACCGGGGATCAACACTTCTACATGGGTACTAACATAATGAACATGATCTAATTAGAAAACCAATAAATAATGTAGCAGCTATTACTTATGTATACACACATGCTGTTTACCCCAACACAAAACAAGCTCTTAATAAAAAAAAATAAAAAAAATCTTAAACAGACACTCGTTAAAGTATTTTTCAGCACAAAGCTCAGCTAACGTACCAGTGGTATCCCTGCAGTTAGCTGCAGCAATTAAGCAACCCTTCCCTTATTTTGTCACATTGTCCTTCTGATGTGTTTCTATCACGTAATCCTCCCAGTTTGTCTGAATTAGGGTTTGGTTTCAGTTACAGACTTGTTAGAACTCTAGAATGCTTCTGTGTCTCTGCCTGTCTGTGTAACTAGGCGTGATAGCCATAAGATAATAACACTGTCTGTATTGAGTCTCAACTGCTTTAATTTGGAACTTGTCTGCCACCCATGTCACTTCAGCTTTAACTTCATTTCATGGCATCTTGCGTGCACAAATAACAGTGTCTTGTAAAAACGGGACCTGTCCTGCTGGGTGAAAGTAATCTACATTAAATAAACTTCATGCTTCTTGGATACACTTTATATAATATCACAAAAGCTAATATTAATACATTGCATGTTTTAAGACATTTGGTTGTTTTTTGTTTACTAGATATAACTGTAATATAAAGAAAAAGATGCATGCAGTCCTTCATTACAACTGTTTTCTAAAATGGGCTTGTAGCTTTTGGTCTAAGTAATGTGTAAATAATCACATTTCATCTAAGAAAATGAAAAATGAGTGACTGCATGTTGGTGACACAGAAAAGGACTGAGTTGCAAGCATGTTGTTCGGTGTCTCTGCACCCATCAGCAGGGAGCTGTCATGAATAAACTGTGTGATAGTTCATACTGAAACCACCTACCGTGACACACATGCAGTCATGTACGTGTGCACATACATAGCAGTGATCACAGTATTCCCTCAGGGTATAAATCCCCTGGGATTGACGTGTTTTGTATTGCAACATCTTTCCTGTTTTCCACCCTCTTTTCTATCTGCATTCATCTTTCTTTAACTTATGCACATTCAGGAGTTTGTATCGCCTCTCTTTTCAAATCATTTTGCCTCCTGATTAACCCTTTCCATGCCTGCATCTTACTCTCCCCTTCTACATTTCCTACCCCCTCAGGCTACCTTTCTCACAGTGGCAGATATATTCAGAGTTTGACAAGCAGTAAAAAGCCTATGGAGATCGATGTGTGCAGTGAGGCTCTCTGAGGTGTCACATGGCATGATGGAGAGTTTAGCTTATCTTTCGTACAGCAGCAGCTGTTTTGCCATATGTCTGATGTACTCCCGGCCCTCTGGAATCCAACCAATATTCCACCGGTGAGCAGATTGCTGTAAAACCTTAACACACTCTTTGTCACCTTATGACTTGGCTGTACAAAGAACTATCAATCGTCACATACTCATGAGAGCATAAAAAACATGTACAATGTGACATATTCATAAAGTGCCCTACACACATTTTTTTATTTAAAGCAAATAATCAGCTTCAAGATAGAGATCAAATGAATGTATTTGAATCTAATTTGAGTTAGCAGCAAATGTATTTAAATCCTATATGATTTACCACTGCTTTAGCTAAGGGCTGCAATTCATCTCTTTGTAATAAAGGATATGGTAAACAGTGTTAATAGATGGAATCAAGGTTGCTTAACTCAGCTTATTGCCACCATACTGCCTACTTTATTAGATCTGTCTACCACACCCATGTTTTCTCCCATTACAGAGAGACACACATCTGTTTGTTTTGTCATTTAATCTAGCATATTTGATTTCCACTTCTTAACACAATTACAAATATATACCCTGTCTGTGGTTGAATCATCTGCTCATAAAACACACACGAAGACAGCCACATGAGGTACACATGTTGATGACACATACTTGTTCCATGTTTAGATGATGGTCTATAGCAGCGTTTCTGGTCTCAGAGTTAATACCTTCCAGATATTTTTTTTTTCTGAAATGGCAACAAAATCTTATGAATCACCATCACCAGACCATGTGTGAATGGCACCAGGCAATCTGGCCTCGAGAGCTTCTGTTTAGTAGAGTACATTCTGTTTGGCAGCACAGTAACCAACTCTTGTATGGACAGTATAGCTTATAATTATTTAAAAATATACTTTTAAATTATTTTACCTACAATGCAGCAATTTAAAGGAAAGACCCTACAGTGTTGTGCAAAGCATTTCATTATATTTTGCTAGGAAAATGGGAAATAGGTGCAGCAATTTACTGAAACATGTGCAATCATAAATGGAAATCCAAATCTAGCAATTCTTTGTTAATGAATTCATCAATTTTGACAAGATCCCCAACATCACTGGCTGAGATGAAGGCCCAAACCATGACAGAACCTCCATCATGGTTTACGGCGGGTGTCGACACTCACTGTACCTCTCTCCATGTTTCCACACATTAATGATAATTTAAACTGGGGCTGCAACTATACATTATTTTATTAATCAAGTATTCTATTGATTATTCCAATGATTAATTGAGTAATCGGATAAGAAATACATTTGTCGTTATTCATCTGCATATTTTAACTTCTGTAGCTTAACTGCAGATTTTTCACTGTATGAAACAAACAGCAGTGGATGGAGCAGCTACAAAGTTCTCTTTTCTTCACGTTGACACTTGTTGATCAGGTGCTTGATGAAGGACCTCCAGCTGTTTCCCAGTAAAGGTTTTAATGGTGGTTACAGAGACAAGTCCTGCTGCTTTGGACGCTAGAAAAATTCATCCTTTCGCTCCACCTGAGCTCACCGTCCAGATAACGGCTCCACCTCTTTGCGCTTGCCATGCGTGTGCAAACAGACTGCACATAAAACAATATGATATGCCAATATATGCTGAGATATGCCAAGTTTTGTCTAATAGCTCTGGGAGAATCTCCTTGTTGTTGTAAAAATACAATTTTATGTATTGTACTGTATTCTGTTGTCTGATGATTTTCACAGATTCCAAAAAAAAAAAGTAAAATTATTGTGCTTTTGCAAGAGGCTGCTTGTCATGATCCTGGGCCGGTGGCCCAGTGTTTTGTGTTGTTTTGTGATTTCTTTTTGTGTTTAGTTCTGTGTTCTCTGTGTTTTGTTATTTTCTAGTTCTTTTTGGTTTTTCTTATTCATCCTAGTTCTGGCTTTATTAGTTGTGGTTCTAGTTCCCTTTGTTCCTGTCTCCCGCATCTGTGTTTCTCTGTCTATTTCCCTGTGCCTTGATCCCTGTTAGTGTTCCTCTGCGCCAGCCCCCTGTGTTAAGTCTCTGTGCACCTTGTTAGGTGTTTCCTGTTTTTATTTTGACAGTTCTGTGTTCCCTGTGTGTTGTGTCTAGTTTTGCTTCCTGTGTTTTATTATGATTTTTGTCCACCTGTTCTCCCCAGCTGTTTCCTGTTTTCCCTCATCATTCCCAGTGTATTTATTGTTTGCTTTTCCCTCTGTTTGCGTCCTCCCTCATGGAGGTGTGGTTTTGTTCCTGCTTGCCACAAGTTTCTCTTGTTTGGGATTCCGTTTACAATAAAGTCACCTTTTAAGTTCAGTCTGCCTTGGAGTTCTGCATTTGGGTCACTTGGGTCCAATTTGAAAAGTTTTTCTTTGCTAAATTGTTATGTGTAGCTACAACACTGGTTCATCTCTCAGGTTAAGTGCTTTTTTATCCTTGAATGACTCACAGGTCATTGTTACTGTGTAAGTGGCTGAAGAAAATGGTCATGCACAAGGACTGGACTGAAAATGAGAGAAAAAGCAGCCAATGTCCAAAGAAAAACCTTGAAAGAGCTTCACAAACCCTGGAGAACTATTGCTTTAAACCACTTTAAGAAATTACAGGAAAGTCTGGCTCCCTGACAGTAAAATACACTATATTGCCAAAAGCATTCACTCTCCAGAGCTCAGTGAATTTCATTGTGGTACTGTAATAGGACAAGTCCAGTTGTGAAATTTCTTTGATACTAAATATTTCACAGTCAACAGTTAAAACAAAGTGATTGGGAACAACAGCAACTCGGCCATGAAGTGGTAGGCCATGTAAAATGACAACAGTTTGTTTGCACAGAGGTGCAGACAAAATGTATAGTCAACTGCTACAGATCTCCAAACTTCATATGGCCTTCAGATTAGCTCAAGAACAGTGTGTACAGAGCTTCATGGAATGGGTTTCAGTGGTTAAGCAGCTGCATCCAAGCCTTACATCACTAAGCACAATGCAAAGCGTCAGATGCCGTGGTGTAACCCATGCTGCCACTGGACTGTAGAACAGTGGAGACATGTTCTCTGGAGTGCTGAATCCCACATTTCCACCTGGTAATCTGATGGTCGAGTCTGGGTTTGGTGGTTGCCAGGAGAACAGTACTTGTGTGACTGCATTGCACCAAGTGTTAAGTTTGGTGGAGGGGGGATTATGGTGTGGGGTTGTTTTTAGGAGTTGGGCTCGGCCTCTTAGTGCCAGTGAAAGGAACTCTTAATGCTTCAGCATACCAAGATATTTTGAACAATTTCATGTTCCCAACAGTTTGGTGATGGCCCCTTCCGGTTCCGGTGAAAAAAGCAAGGACCATAAAGACATGGATGAGCAAGTTTGGTGTGGAAGAACTTGACTGGCCTGCACAGAGTCCTGACCATAACCTGATAGAACACCTTCGGGAAGAATTAGAGTGGGCCTGTGAGCCAGGCCTTCTCATCCAACATGACCTCACATGTGCACATGTGCATTTTTGAAGAATGGTCAAAAATTCACATAAACACTCCTAAAGCTTGTGGAAAGCCTTCCCAGAAGAGTTGAAGCTGTTATAGCTGCAAAGGGTGGGCCGACATCATATTAAACCCTATGGATTAAGAATGGGATGTCACTCAAGTTGATATGCATGTGAAGGCAGACAAGCAAATACTTTGAGCAATATAGTGTATAAAGAAATGAAGCATGGCTCAAGATTCTTGCATAGTGCTGTATATATAGCAGGGATTTAATGCCGGTTTTTGAGCGCAGTGAGACAACAAGTTGAGTTGTTAAATTTATGCTTTCGACTAATCACACCACCTGTTAGTTTTTGTGATGTGACTGGCTTTAGTTAGCTAATTTACACTAATACATAGGCAAATAAACACCCAAATAGTTAAAAAAAAAGAAAAGAAAGATGGGATAAATGGGCAGAAGGTACTTGAAGTCAGATGATTAATTTTTTTTTAATCTGCCAAGTGCAACACCATATGCTATGTTACTCAGAAGAAGGGTTGTAAGGCATGGCAGAGGTACACATACATCCCATACTGATTTCATTGTTTCAAGCTACTTTTATTTGCGCTGTTTCATTTGCGCCTTTCAGATCATTGTTAAATCAGTTTTAATACAGGAATCAACCTGATGTTTCTTATTTAAGTTCAAGCATCACTGACACAGAAAGGGGTAATGATTTTATGATACTGATACTTTCTGAAGTAGAAGCAATTGGGCATATACAGTGATTGTACATGAAAAAGAAAAGTCATTAACACACACACGCACGCACGCATGCGCGCACACACACTCTTCCAAATTAATAAGTTTATTCAACTGCCAATTTTTTTCCCCACACAGAGTTAAGAGCATTGATTTTTATGGTGGCGGCAAGCCTTTTGTTCATGACAACTATGTTAAAACTGATTTTTTGTTAAAAATATTTTGTATGGACATCTGCCACACATTTGGCCAACAGATGTTCTGATTCATCACTGAACAAATATTAATTTAGATCAAGATTTAGCAGAGAAATTTAACACATTGAGAGATGTCCTCTGTGTTCACCTTTTTTCAGTCTCGAATGTGGTGCTGAAGATGAGACCAGAAAAAAGTACTACAGAACTTGTTTTTTTTTTTAAATGCATGCACAGGCTGGTCACAATCTACAGTACAGTTAGTATTTTAGGAACAGGATTCAATGGCAATGGCATCGTGTTTTTAATGTCAGGACATTTTGATTTATGGCTCCGTTGTCACTTGACTTCACAGCTGTTCTATAGGAAAGGTCACAGTATGCACAGGAACACAAAAACAATGCATATTCACTGCTCACTACAACTGTGCACGTTCTGTGCACTGATCTTATTCCCTGGTTGGAGTAGTTTGATATATCACTGAAGCAAGGCTATAAAACAAACACTATACATTGTGCACAGAATCAATTATACTTTTGTTGCCACTCATTACTAAATAATCTGTGACTTGGACACATATTTAACAATGGCTCAATGAATTTGACTTTCGTTTCCCGTCTTCCAAAAAGACAAACTGGTAGCACATTCTATCACAGCTCAGTAATTTTAGTAATAGCGGCATAATAAGGTGGAAACAAGAAGTTAATAATAATATGGAGATAGCAAATTATTACCAGTCACTTACCAAAGCAATATCAAAGCAATTACCTTTAATCAACAGTGGTTATAGCTGAGTGATATTACATTGAAATTTATGTAACTGGGTAACAACAAGCCAGAAACTAGGGATAAAAATGTGAAAACAAACACATGCCTATGAGGCAAAAAAAAAAAATATTTACATAACTGACAGTATCTGTCTCTGTGATGTTAAAGAGTCTTTTATAAAATGCAAGTGCACAGAGTGCAGCATATACTGTAACAAAGGACATCTGCCTACCTCGCATGTAGACTTACACTGTAACTGCAATTAACAGCCAGCAGCTAGCAATCATTGCTTCACCATTAAGGCCCGGATAGATCTGACTGTAATTACAACTGCATATTCTAATAAATTAATGTGTTGTCAGTAAGAAAAAAAGATGGGATGAATGAAGTTCCCTCTACCGAGAATTATTAATACTCGTCAGGGGAAAGTCAAAAGGTGAAAAGTCGATCTCTTAAAAACTCTCACTCTCGCTCCATGGGAACTTCTAAGAATGGCAGGACTATTGTGTGATTCATGCATGTTGATCTGTTATCTTGAACATAACCAGCTGGTACAGTATACATGCAGTTGCAGTCATTGTCCTTGGGTAAAAGAGGCGTTTGTCTAAAGCTATACAGACAATCCCCACAGCTGATGGTGTAAAAGAAAGACGCTAAGAGGAAACGACATAGCACAAAGGACAGGGGATAAAAGAAAAGTGGAGATTTGACCAGGATCATTTTTGAGTACAAAAAACAAATATCGCTACGAGTTTGCAAAGACCCCCGACCCCCCACAGACAGCCCATTAGTTTTGCCATTTAAAGTCTTTAAGAAATTCTCCCTGAACTCAAGAAGCACATTTCAGTTTCCACAAAATGCCGAAGGGGCAACAGAATCATGAATCTCAACAACAAGAAAAGTCAAACACATATTGGTTCAGATGATGGACATAACTAAATGCATACATGTGTTTGCATACATAGAAAAACACAGTCTGTCAAACAGGTATTGTCATTAGATGATGGAGAGCCCAGGTATAGCCTATAACTCAGGAGGTGCTTTCTGTTTCCTCAGCTTCTTCAAATGAATTGTTTAGAAGTTGAGGTTATATTGTGATCGATGCCTTCGGGGTAACGAATGACTTCCTCCAGACAAAGCTTTGAGGTGGATTTGTATGCCTGGTCACCAACCTGTAATCTGCAGCCATTTATCAGAGGATGAAGGGACAGGAAATTTCCATGGAAAACTTCCAGATAATTCAAGCTTCAATTTTTTACCCCCTGCAGAGGTAAAATCCCTAGAGGATAAGGAGTTAGGCAGGAGTAATGCTTTATACAGCATCAGGTGCTCTCATTATTTGAAACAAATGGACTGTTCCACATTTCTGAGGGATCTTCTATTTTGTCGTTTTATCCTTACTGTTAGTGATTGTGTTGTGGAGTGAAGCTTTTATCCTCAGTGGAGAGGAACACATAGCGTCTGGAAAATGCCTCCTCCCCTTGATAGAGACTTTGATCAAAAATGTGTCATAGCATTTTGCTCAAGCTGAATTATTCAAAGGTCAGTGAACAAAGGCATGTTTGTGCTGTGTTGCCTTACAAAGGGTAGAATGATGGTAAATTGGCAAAGTGCTCACTGCGTCTCTGTAGGGAGCTGACCTGTGAGCCTCACCCTCAAGGGACCATTTGGCATCAAACAGCACAAGCTCCCTGTGATTGTTAATGCTTCAGTCATACCCAGGCTGTTACCTCATATTTTCAAACCATCACCTTTATATCCCATTCCATTTAGGGCATTGTGTTACAGTTGCTTTCCAGCAGGTTGAGAAGAGAATAGATTCTTAACAAGAGAGACTGAAAGCTTTGGTCCTGCAGGGCTTTGCACACCTAATGAATGTTGCATGTAAAGTCTGTGTGTGCACATCTGTGCGACTGTTAATATTTTGTGAGTTCAAACCAAATGCTTTGCACACCATTGCATTTTTAAAAGCAGGTGTCAGTGTGTGTGTGTATTGGTGCAGTACAACAGTGCAAATGGTCTTTTCTAATGATGGCAATAATCAGTGGGAAAAAAGTCAACTGGAGACTAGAGACAGGATTAAAGAAAGAAAGAAAAAAGGGACTCTAAGATATATTTCAGGTCTGTGACTTCAGCTTTCTTGCTTTTGTATTCCAGTTGCCTCCTTTTATTTCTACATCCAGAGGTCTAGACCTTATTGGCTTTAAGTGTCTTTCCCCCCTCTAAAAATAGTCAAAAATACACCATGTATTCTTCTATTTGTGGGCAGGTCACTGGAAAAGAGGAGTGCAAGGAGTAGAGTGGAGCAGGAAAGGACAGTGGGAGGAAAACAAAGGTAAAAATGGCTAACCTTGACTGTGTGTGTATTGTACACAGCTTTCATTACACTTCAATGGCTTCCATTATCCATCCAGTATTTCTAAAGAAAAACTCAAGTGAGTGAGTGTGGGTGATGTGGATTCACATTATTCAAAGACAGAGCAAGCACACACGAGATGTATCAACACACATAAGAGAGCGAGACAGAGAAATGCAGTAGAGTTTTTAATGAAGCTACTGTAGTAAACGGAGCAGCGTTGCGACAAAGGTTCCTCAGAGGAGTTAAACCCCAAGCAGGGCAATCTACATGACACCTGAAAAACTTTATTTCTACTATGGGCTTATGTTCAGAATAGATATATTTTCAGGATGCAAAACTGCACAAATTTCCACATGAACACAGTCTGATCGTGGAAGCTGCTTCTCTGACATGATTAAAGTCGTGACTAAAGCGTCTACTTGTTGCCAATTCTCTTGCTTTTACCAGTTCCACATACCTGTTAACCCGCCAACATGTCACAAACATTTAAATTTATAATTTTAAACCTGTTTTAAATGTATTTGGTAAATGTCATTTTAATCTCTCTCTCTGTCTCTCTCTCTCTCTCTCTCTAATATCCCCTGACTCAGTCAGGCATTAGATACATTACTTTTTATTCATTTGTTAGAAGCTGTATGGTTAAAAAAATAATAATTAAAAAAATTGATGATTAAAAGTCCCAACCTTAATAGGAAAAAAAAATCCAGGTATTGACACACCTTGCTTCACCCATTACCTTCCAACCAAAGCTGGGAGCTATGAATAATTCCATTTCATGGCTCAGCTTATATTTACAGAAGAACAAAAGAAAAACTGTGTTCAATTACCAAGGACAAATTTGAACTCATCTGGGTCATTTTGAACAAATTGAACTGGAACTAATTCCTTCCGAATGCGGCAATTGAACTAAATAAATAAATAAAATGGTGACTTGTTTGCTTTTTCCCTATCAAATTAAAGTTGACCTCAACATGCTCTTATTATAACGCTCCACAGGCTCAAGCCCACAGGAGCGGTGTAACTAGGGGGGCAGTGGGAGAAGACGAATGTGGGCACAGCCACGCTAAAGTGTATTTGGCTATGGAGATAAGGGAACATAATCCAACTGATAATTTAAAAAGTTAATAATAATAAAAATAATAGAGTACACCATGTTTCCTCTCTAACCCTCCTTCATTTGTGCCACTTCTCTCACTGTCCTCTCTTTCTGTCTTTCTCACCCATTTCAAAGGTGTAAATTGGACACAGACAATTGAACATTACTATCCTGGGAGGTAGCTGGCACCATCTGTTAAATGTCCGCCCCCAACATCACAGTGTACCACACAATGCACCCAAACATCCCAGTGCACCATGCTGCACATTTGTGTGGGCATGCACGTGTTGCTCTAAGTAAAGTGGGTGCAGGTACTGCATATTGTTTCAAAAATAATGTTTTCTGGCTATGATTTTTAGGAGCAAGTATTTGGAACAAAACAACCGGAAATTATTATTATTTAAACCTCTCAAAGACAAATAGTTGTTACCATAAAAAAATTCAGAATTTTGGTCTCATACTGTACCTTGCATGCATTGTACTACAAAGCTACATTACAAAAAAATAAGTAAATAAATCATTGGTGTACTTTTAACTGTTAAATAAACATTTTATTGCCTCAGGCCTGACTTTAGTACTGGACAGTACAAACTTACTTACTTCCCATCAACAAAATGAGTCAAGATAATATGATTAGAGTTTAAACTATGGTCAGAAATGTTGATACAAACAAGCTTCCTTTGTAGCTGTACCTTTGGCTGGAGCTTTTTGTCAGGAGTCACCCACTAATTGTGTTCCACTTCTTCCCAAATGGCTGGCATTGTTCATGCACGATGGAAAGTTTATATAAATACTAAGCATTCACTGCATTCCACAAGATTCCCAACAAAAACCCAATTATTGGCCGGGGCCAGATTGTGATAGGTTTTACACACAAATAATGAGGAAGAATGCCTATGTGAATTTATGAAAAGCCTTAATGGTCCTCTCTCGCTTTTGCTCTCTCTTCCTCTAACACACATGGCTGATTAGCAGTTGGCATTTTGTCTTGGCCATGTGCTAAATGACAGCGGCAACATTACCATCTCAAAGATGCTCTCCTTGCCCAGTTAATGGTCAGGACACAATGGCTGCTCAAACACTTGATGGATCATTGAAGGATTATGCGATTTGGCTTTGAGCCTGTGCTGTATGGTCACATCATGCAAGCGTGCGTGTGAATGCATGTGCATATGCGTCTGCGTGTGTATGCGAAACTGAGAAAGAGAGAAGAATTCTGTATCCTGTAGGTGTGGCCTCCTACAGACCTCTCAATGGGAGCAATAATGTCAAGGAGCTGCAATGTCATATCCATCAGAGCTGACTTTCTGTCAAGTCCAGACAAAGGTGTTGACACCTCAACACCACACAGTGAGTGAGTAGACCATTCAAATGTCAGTTACCTGACACATAGCCATGCTCTCATAGATGGGTGGAAACCCGTGATTGTCAGTTGGTAACACTAGAAAAAGGCCACTGCATATATAAAATCTAAAATAAATCCACAGAGGTTTACTCAATGAATATGTTTCCATCCACTGAGGCAAGCACTCAGTTGGTACAATCCCACCTGTCAACTGTAGCAAATCAGCCCTCATGAAAATGACAAGGTTATTGCTAAAGCACAATGGAGTCGCTTTTGGATCGTTAGGTGTGAGTTTGTCAAACTTCACTACCGTTTTCAGTATCTAATAAAAGTTAAACTTCAGTTTATTGTTTCGAGAACTGAATTACAAAGTTTCACACCTTATGTGCAAAATTTCACACTACTCCCACTAAATCTCTTACCATATCAGAAAAAAGAACTGTATCTATCTATTCCAATATATGCATCAAGGAATGGTCTGATTCTACATTGCATTTCTTTTAAGTGGATAAAATGGTGCAAAATGCAAACTTATGCCAACTTTTGGTACAGCCAGGGTCTGATGGTCACTTTTGGTGCACATGTACAGCCATGGTGATTTTAAAAATGCACTGTAGTAAATAATTTCTTCTCTTGACAGATGCTTTATTAACTATTAACCCGGTCTATTGGTAGTCGATCAATTAGAGATAGAGAGAGAAAGAGAGGGATAGAGAGAGAGGAAAAGAAGGAATTTTCCAAAAGCAGGAGTTTGGTTTGTGGAATAATCTCTGTAATCTTTCAATTACCTAAAGACAAATACACTGTGATGGTTTGGCCAAGCAGGCAAGGACACCACAGACCAAAGACAAGATGACCTAAGAAAGTCACTTCTCTACAAAAACACATACAGTAGATCTTTGCACAGCTCTTTATCTGCAGAAAATATAAATAAAAACATGTTAAAGATTTTTTCCTGAGGGGATAAATTTAGGAAGCAGTGTTTAAAAAGCTGAGCCGGTTCTTTTGTTCTTAGAAAGAAGCAGCTTGGTTTCATTGTCCTTGAGCTCAGTTATTTCTGCACTGCTGATGATGATTTGTTTATTTTGTAAAGTTTATAACCAGCTGTTGCTATATTTGCTATAGAGGAG
>VUQJ01026729.1:0-20849 GCA_015108635.1 Andinoacara biseriatus
AGTTACAGTTACATTGCTTGCAGTGTTTATTAGCTATATGCAGCTATGATATACAGCTTTCAGTTCTAAGCTTTTACATAACAGGACACAATAAAAAAATAATCTGGTCCTTCGCAGGCAGTACAGTGGGTCGTCTACCAATTGGAAGGTTGGTGGATCAATTCCATGGCTACTCCTGTCTGCATGTTAAAGTATCCTTGGGCAGGATTCTGAACCCCAAGTTGCCCCTCATGCATCTATGTGTGCAGAAATGTTAGAAAAATGCTTAGGTATAGAAAAACGTGCTTGTATAAATGTGTGTGTAAAAAGCCCTTTGAGAGTTCAGTTAGAGTAGAAAAGCACTATATAAGTACCAGCCCATTCACCATTTAAAATGAGGTAAGTACAGTCTCAGTTGAACACCAGCTCGCGGCATATTACATCATGTCATTATTTATTAAACAAAAACTAAGCCAAAATGCAGAAACAGTGTTTCATCAGAGAAGTGGAAAAATGAAATATATCATGAAATTTTATCGCTGGTCTTGCGTCAGCTCCCCTGCAAATTCTTTAGGTACTTGGGCGTCCATGTGTGTCAAGCAGCGTTAATAAGACTGGTGCAACCAGGGTTGAATCCCACTGAGCTATTGACGAGGTGCAAACAGCAGGGTGGCCCGACAAGGCTGAAGACACCAAATCAATGATTAGAGAGTGCAGTGAGGGTGACGCGAATGGATGTATTGACCAGAAAAACATCAGAGGAAGAAAAGCAATCAGGTACCTTGGCCTAAAAGGAGTGTGAAAAATGGACATCTGTAAGGTTAAGTGAGGCGCAGTGTGCAGCTGGATCGCTTTTTGTTTTGTAAAGAAGGAAAAAACACAGAGAGCAAGCAGACATGGTGCTGAGTTTGATAACAGAGAGAAGAATTTGATACGAGGCGGTCCATGGCCTGATGGCTCCACTGGGAAATTTATTTCACTTCTTATCTTAAAATTCGTTCACTGAATGTTCATCTTCCTTCATTCACAGGACAAATCAGGAGTGCTACACATTATTATTGAGGGCATTTTCAGAACATGACCTCAGCAAAACCGGTCATAGTGGTACATGATGTCCAAACGGATTTTCAAACTGAACATTGACCATTCACAGTGGGCACACAGCTTTTACAAAAAGGCCTTCAAACTGAATGCCCTCTTCAGGTTGTTAATTGCTAAAGTATTTGTTGGATGAATTTCGAAAAATAACATTTGTCGTCATTTATCATCGATAAACAGTGTACTGTTACGTCTGAGGACATGCATCAGTTATTTTGTTTAGCAGCAGCTTCCTTTTATGGAAATGATTCATTCTGAAATGATCGCTGCCATTTTAAATAAGTCCTTGTTTCTTGAGATTAGATGCTTCCATTTCGCTTCATGCCGCTTCACAATGTCCTATACAGGCTGAAGACATGCTCAGGGTTATGTGTAATAAGATATTCAGGTCCAGTGGTTTACATCATTATTTATCCGAGAGCAGGCAGTATTATGGACGGAGGGCAGATGGGTTGGATTCTTCATTATTAAATGTGCTCATTTAGGCTGCAGTATATTTAGTAAGTGTGTTTACATGTTTTAGTCAGAATTAAAAAAAAAAAAAGTGAAACCTAAATAAATTAGATATCAAGTTTACTTCTACTTACTTTATTTCTAACAAGCTGAAAAGTCAGTGTTTGCTATGACCACCTTTATTCTTCAGTACAGCTTGACCTCCCTTAGGCAAACTTTCTTGTAATTTCTTTAAGTAGTCTTCAAAAACAGTTCTCCAGGCTTCACGAAGGACATTCAAAGGACATCCTGTGTCAGATCTTTGTTGGACTTTTTGCTATACTTAAGGACATGACTCTCAGATACTTTTCATCTGCTGTAGACAGTTTTTAGACCTTTTGTCCTCCACTTATCCAGTTTCCTCAGTTTTTTAAAGGACACACTCCACACCATGTTGAGACAGTTTTCCGTTATTTTTAGACACGACACTGGTGAATGATTCATAGGTCAGTGTTAGGTGCCTTAACAAAATAAATAAATAAATAAAAAATGGTCAGGTATAAGGATTGGACTGAAAATGAGTGAAAAATCAGCCAATGTCCAAAAACAAACTTTCAAAGACCCCCAGAAAGCTTGGAGACCACTTTAAAAAAGGTACAGGAAAGTCAGGCTCCTTGGAAGCAAAATATAGGCATGAGGGTTGGCTCAAGACTTTTGCACGGTATTATAAGTTAGGGTGCCTTAGTTAATGGAACTATATAGATCAAACAGTCCCTCTGAGGCCATTCTGGTTATTCACTTGAATATATTGTATCATTATCAAATAAAGCTAATGACTTCTCATTAAAATATAAGGGTAGGATGACTAACCTTCTAATGCCTTTAAATCTGAATAGATTCCTTTTCCCCACCTCCACTCAAGCTGTGAATAAAAAAGAAAGAAAGATGTTCTTACTCTTACTATCAACAGTATATTTAGTCCTTATCATTGACTTTCAGATTCTATGATTAAAAGCAGGGAATTTCTCCAGGAAACTAGTTTTTTTTATTTTGGAGGGGGGTGCCTGGGTGTGATGTGCTCAGGACAAGAGTCATGGTTATGAGATTCTATTTTAAGATTATATGAGATTATATTTAAACTTCCAGAAAATTATTTGCCCGGCTGGTTGTTAAGTAAAATGTCCAGCTTGCATCAAATGAACTCAAACACACTTTTTAGACTAAAACTCAAGACACAAGCAACAAAAGTGGAGTAAAGCACAAGAGTACCGAAGGTTTCATGAAACAGTTTTAACCACTTCCTTTACGGGAACTGTCTACTTCCTTCACAATGCAAAGAATAATTTGCATGTGGGTTGCATAGCATATAGAGAAGGATGGTAGAAGGCAGGATGTTGCAAAGCATGGGCGTGCCGAGCCTTAAGCTTACACTTCCCCTTACACAGTATAGTCAAAATGAATACAAAATGATCCAAGTGGAAAATAGAAATGAAAGACAGAGGGAAAATTTGATCTTTTTTCTATATTACTGTAACGTTTGTTCTGAGCGTGACAGCAAAAGTAGTACATACATACACATGAAATCAAAAGATGTTACTGCTGTGCAGTGGCTGGTTTGGCGTGTAAATCTCAGATACAGCAGTACAGCAAGATATGCATCATTTGTCATCATCTATCGGCTGCAGGTACAAAAAATTTTTTGTGTGCGATGTACTGTGTACAACTGTGCACGTGACAAACAAACATTATCTTATCATAAGTTAAAAACTTTAAAATGGCTACAATCTCTATATTTACAAAAATAATAAATCAAATTACAATGTGGAAACAATTTGTTCATATATTTGTTCTTTTCACTCTATTTATACCCCACTCTGCAGTCAATTATTAGTTATTATTTGTCTCTGGCTCTCTTCCACAGCATGTCTTTTGTCCTGTTACCTTACCCCCAACCAGTCACAACAGATGGCTGCCCCTCCCTGAGCCCGGTTCTGCCAGAGGTTTCTTCCTGTTAAAAAGGAGTTTTTCCTTCCCAATGTTGCCTTTACTTTATAATATAAAGCACCCTGAGGTGACTGCTTGTTGTGATTTGGTACAATATAAATAAAATTGAATTGAACTGAAATATTGAGATTCCCTGTCAGCAACTCCACAATTTTTTATTCACTCTCACAGCTCACTTTGTTATTTTTGCCTGCAGAAGGCAAATCCTTCAACCCCTAAAAGCCCTGAAACCCCACTTTATACTTCAAGCTCAGATGGCAGACAGACACAGTTTACACAGACACATAATGCAACATTTAACAACTAAAGCACAAACTGAGAAGAGAGTGAGTATTGGACTAACAGTCATCAGGTGGACACAGACAGGACTACAAATGAATGATAATGTAACTACATGGTTTACACATTTGTTCTCTAATTTCAAAGCCGTTGGCTAACAAATTCACAACTTTTTAACAAGGTGATTCCCAATATGACACATATTCTCATCTCCCCATTCACACAGGCTCCATATGCAAAATAAAACAAATTAAAAGTATGAGAAATAAGAAATCACTCTCATAGAGTTTGGACCAAACTGTTAACACGTGCTGATCAACAACATTCAAAGATGCTGCCAGTGTTACTAAAAAAAAGAGGAGAAGAAGGAAAAAAAAACAGAGACGTGAAGAGAAATTAGAAATTTGAGCATTTCTATGTGAACAGCAGGCGGTGATTTGCTCTTTCCCCAAATAGCTAGCTCAGAAAGAATGTGCATTCAGAGGCTTGATAGGGCTAAATGCAAATGTTTCTGGGCCACACAGATGCATGTATACACACATGCTCATGCACGCTCACACAAACAGCTGGTAAGAGGCTTACACTCCAGTGGCGTATAACAGATTTCCCATTAAATTCATTCTTTTCAGCTGTTGTAGAAGAGGAACAAGCCCAACAAATCTGAAACAGATCACAACCAAAGTTTCAAGGTTTCACAACCTGAAACCTTGAAAAAAAATATCTTTGAAACATTCAGACTCACCTATTACATTTCCATTTGACACTTCTGGCCGCAACAATGGCACCGATCAACCAACCTTGTCTTTTGTGTTCATTCAAAGAGGTCTGTGCCTTGATGAATAGAGCCATTAAAAGAAGCCTTGGGGCTTCTGTTAGAGGTCAGTTCGACATGTTAAAATTTCACTGCAACCTTAGGAGAGTCAGCTGTTTCTGGCCAACACAGATAAGATGTGACAGGAAGACAATTGTCAGTTGAGAGAGTTTGGTCATCCACAAACAACTAGGAGGAAGTAAAATTGACTCAAACTTAGGTTGCTGTCAGCCAAAACCTCATTTTTTATAGCTGAGAAAAGAGCAGCTGAAATATATATATATATAAAAAAAAAAGTTTAGTTGGAAAGAAAAACAACACAGAGCGAGGGAGAGAGGCCTCTGGAGGGATGATGAGAGCTTATCTCAGCATGGTCTCCGTCCTGCAGTACACACAGTACCCACCCTGCTCTGGTCTGTTCTAGATGTACAGCATGTAAAACTATGACAGAAGGAGCAGTCAGCAGTTTGTTCTCTATCTTTGCACCACAGCTCACAGCTCTACAGAGAAGCCAACCTTCCAATTAATCATTTTGACACCTAGCGTTGACTTGCTAAATAAAGAAGTTATGGTTCATACCCTCATATCAATGCCTGTCCTCTCACATTTTTTTGTGAATGTGCACATCAGTAAGTTTATGCCCACAAGAATTGTGAAACCTAGTGTGGTGGCTTCAAAATAGAGATAAAAAGGGAGGGGGGGGGTTAAAAAGGAATTAAATCATGATGTAGAAAAATGCACCAAAGGCAGCTGCAACAGGTTTTCTGCACTTGTTCCACGCCTTCTGTTATATACACACACACATATCTGAGAGTTGAAATCAGATGCACTTGAAGCACCCTGCCCTTTCAGAAAGCTAGATTTCCCCATATCCCTTTGATTTTGTTCTCCTCTTTGCATTTTAGAGGCAGACATACACAAATAAAAAAATCTATAAATCTATAGAAGTTGAAAAATTCTACCTCCCTGCATAATTCCTATTAAGAGAAAATTCACCCATTAAACAAGATAGATGACAATAATCAGACGAGATCTGCTGTCTGTATGCTGATAATGAAACAAAGCTCACTCTGTTCATGTGTAACTGATCTACAACAACTTACAGAATGATACATAGTTTTCTAATTGCTTATAGATTATATTTTGGTATAATATAATGATTAGAGAGGCCACACCTCATGCAAAGTTTCAGGAGCATGACTGCGCACAATAACGTCACAGCTGCAAATGGCCTATTATGACAGTATGAAAAAGCTGCTGTTTAAACTCAGACATGACGTCAAATTATCTTTTGACAGTGAGAAATGGATCAGATTTTGTGAACAGTAAAAAAAAAAAAAATGCCAACAGCTGTGGTGGAGTTGGGGATCAATGAAAAATCAACTGACTGGAGGTCGTAAACTCTTAACTCCGTCTGTGACAGCTCACCTGCCTGAAGTAAGGAGAAGCACACGGTGTTAATTGAAATTCCTTTCTCCATGTCAGGGATAATTTGCGCCACATGCATAAGTGCGTGCAGCTTATCTCGCTTGAAGGTCACTCATGTTGACGCGTCTGCTCTTAAATGGGCAGCCAGACTTAAACCTGAATGCAGCTGTCAGCTGGCAACCACGCTATGAAATCACACATAAAAGTTGAGTTACACTCACTGATCACTGAGCATCAGAATGGGGGAAAAAGGCGATTTATGAACAATGGATCGGGTGTGGTTGTTTCTGCCAGACAGGCTGGTCTGAGTATTGCAGAAACTGCTGATCCATTTGGATTTTGCCATACAACCATCTCTAGGGTTTACAGAGACTGTTCCAAAAAAAGAGAAAACATCCAGTGTGCATCAGTTCTCTGGGTGAAAATGCCTCATTGATGCCAGAGATCAGAGGAGAATGGGCAGATTGCTTCGAGCTTAGAGGAAGGCAACAGTGACTCAAATAACCACTTGTTACAAACAAGGTATGCAGAAGAGCGTCTCTGAATGCACAGCACATGGAACCATGAAGTAGATGAGCAGCAGAAGACCATTCTGGGTGCCACTCTTGTCAAATAAGAATGGCAAACTGAGGCTGCAGTTTGCATGGTCTCACCAAAATTGGTCAATAGTAGGTTGGAAAAATATTGCCAGGTCCGATGAGCCTTGAGTTCTGCTGTGAATGGTGGAGTGGGAATTTGGTAAAAGCAACATGAAATCATGGATCCATCCTGCTTTGTATCAGCAATTCAGGCTGGTGGTGTGCGATGGTGTGGAGGATATTTTCTTGGCGCACTTTGGGCCCCTTACTACCAACTGAGCACCTTTTAAACGGGTTACCTGAGTACTGTTGCTGATTGTGATCATGTAGTAAGGTGTACCTAATATAGTGGCTGGAGACTGTGTATTGTATTGACAACATTACTTGGGCTTCTAAACTGCCCACCGATACAAGCAAGCACTTGTGGCTCACTGGGATCTCTATTTTTTTATATAAAAAATGAAACAAAAGGAATGAGGCGACTATAAAGTGCTTGTATTGCTTTCCAGAGTGAGAATATTTTCTACAGTACAGAGAGTTTCAGTGCTGTTATCACACTGACAGCTGAGTATATTGTTGCACACAGCAGGAAAATGTTTTTTTAATTTTTTTAATGTCAACTACTTGACTTCATGTGGATGGAGGCTTTTGTTCCAACAACTGACAAAGATACTATGTCTTTTTCAACAGTCTGAATCCAAATGACAATATAATAAAGCAAGAAAAAAGTAAAGAGCTAGAAAAAGAATCAAAACAATACTGGATTACTGAGAAATTCAATCTGCATATTTAATCTGTGCTCCAGATAAATCCCATATCATTTGTGATTTTACTGAAATATCTCACTTGCAGGATTGGGTTAAAAATAGTAACACTGTGAATGTTAAGTTGTAAAGAAGAGTAATATTTGACTGTAATAAATAAATACATAAATGAAATTCTGTCACCCAACTCTGCTTTGTGTTTAATCCTAGTTAAAATGTTAGTATCCTGATGAACAGGGTGCAGGAAACAGTCCTCTGAGTTTTTGGTCCACACTAACATGAGAGCATCACAGTTGTTGCACATCCATGATGTGATTCTCCCGTTCCACCACATCCCAAAGGTGTGCTAATGGACTGACATCTGGTGACCTCGGAGGCCATCTGAACACAGTGAAATCGTTGTCATGTTCAAGAAACAAGTTTGAGATGGTTTGAGCTTTGTGTGTGTTATCTTGCTGGAGGCGGCCATCAGAAGATGGGTACACTGCGGTCAGAAAGGGACGGACGTGGTCAGCAACAACTCTCAAATTGGCTAGACTTTAAATAATGCTCAGTTGGTAGTAAGGGATCTAAAGTGTACAAAGAAAATATCCCACATGCCATTACATCATCACCACCAGCAGCTAAAACTGCTGATACACGGCAGGATGGATCCACGGTTTCATGGTGTTTACACCAAATTCTTAACCTACTATTCACAACAGAACTCAAGACTCATCAGACCAGGCAATGCGTTTTCAATCTTCTATTGTCCAATTTTGGTGAGCCCATGCAAACTGTAGCCACAGTTTGCCATTTCTATCTGACAGCAGTGTCACCCAGTGTGGTCTTCTGCAGCTGTAGCTAATTTACTTCAAGGTAGGATGTGTTGTGCATTCAGAGATGCTCTTCTGCAAATCTCAGCTGTAACAAGTGGTTATTTAAATTATTGTCGCCTTCCTAGCAGCTTGAAGCAGTCTGGCCATCCTCCTCCGATCTTTGACATCAACAAGACATTCCTGTCCATAGAACTGACACTCTCTGGTTATCATCACGTGATTGGCTGATCAGATATTTGTTAATGAGCAGTTAGACAGGTGTACCTAATAAAGTGACCAGTGGGTGTTTGTCCTCACAGTATTTAGTGTGCTGTTTGTCTTTGTCAGTAACATTTGTAGTCTGCGCGCTTGTATGTTCTTCACATATATACACAGATACTCAAGGCATGAATATCTTATTGGACAGTGTGGTATTGAACAGACCACGTCTGTTTATTGATGATATGCTCGACTCATTTTCCACTGTGCACAATTCATGTTTTAAAACACTGAATGCTGACTCCGCTCACTTACAGTACGACAAGAACAAATTCTGGAGCATAAAAAGAGGGCTAAGGGCAAGATTTCATAGCAAGGTACATAAATATGAGTGAGTTTACATGCACAAAGAGATTCGATGACACAATTTTTTTTGCTACTTTTGCTTAAAGGCTGGTGCTGATAGGAGCAGGGTATGGGGGACAAGGCAGAATAAACAGTTTTACAGTACAGTACTTGGTTTCCATCACATCACCAAAAGGGAGAGAAGCAGGCAAATGGTTGCTATGCTGAGAAAGAGAGACCTACACATAAAGGATTTATTTAGTACGTGTACAAGTGGAGATACTGAGAGACTGAACCTGCAACACAGTGTCAGAACTGAAGCCCTGTGACTATTCTTTCATCTGGACAAGTCACAAATATAAGAGGGTGGAAATGTGGTCACCCAGGCTTAGATTAGAGGTCACAGAGTCCCAAGATAATGAAAAAGAGGGAATTATACCCATGTATGAGAGAGAAAAGGGGTCTGTAAGACAGTGGGAGCATCAGGTGGCCAGCCACAAATGTACACATTTCTGTGTCTTTTAAGTTAAAATGTCTATTTTTTTTCTTTGTTTCCTTACATCACACTGTGCAGTAGACTGTATATCCACACAGTATACATACTGTACAATACCCAATGACCCACCACTGCTGAACACAATAGAGAGGTGATACGGGTCCTTTCACTAACATTCAATACTTAATAAACACCAGAGGGGACTCATACTCAAAGACATACACACGCGCACACACATACACACGCACACATACACATACACACTTCCACACAAACGGAAAGACAGACATATAAGAGTTAATGCTTCACAACACCATTGAATAATATACAAGGAACTTCATCTTTAAGAAAAAAAAAAAATCATACGGAACATTTTTCAGCTATATTAGAAATAAAGGTTCTTTGAAACTTTGTTCCAGCTGTTGAAAACACTGACAAATAAAATATACTAACCAGTGGCATTGGCGGGTTGGTAGCATAGTCCTTATTTGTGTGTGTGTGTGTGTGTGTTTTTGGGAAATACATAAGGATGGAGGGAGAAAAGAAGTAACTGTGTGGTAAGAAAGATGAGTTTGAAATGACAACGAACTGAGTGGTCTTTTCAAAGGGAAAGAAAAAGAAACAAAATAAAAAAGTGCCAAGGTAAAGTGAATTCAAGTAATGTGTGCTCTATACACAGGAGAGGGAGGAAGGAAGGATGGGGAGTCCGGTGGCTCTAACATGACCACTACTGGCTCTTCCTGTGTTCAGTCAGGCTCGTCGTTGCCTCTGTGGGTGATTCTCCACGGGCAGCTTTGGAGAGGAAGTCCACCCACTTGGCCTGAAGTTCTGCATCTTGGGCACTTAAGAGCAAAGTCTGCTGAGCGTGACTGAGCCGGATCACCTGTTTGACCTCCGTCTTCTCAGCAGCTGCTGAAGGTACCGTGCTCACCTCAAACCCAGGGAGAGGTATCGCCCGCGACCCCTTTGAGTCCTGCAAAAATGTAAAATAAATAAATAAAGCATATGTCAGTCAGAATTCAAATGTTGGTTTCTCGAGTAAGCCTTCCTTTCAGGGAGGGGGAAACATACTATAAATAATGCAAATGACAGCTTGTCTCTTCAGCTGCAGAATAATATATACACACACACACACCCACACACACACATATATATATATATTCCACCAGGCATGTATAGTAAAACCAGCCCTCATCACTCCCTTCCCCCTTTTTCTTTCTATATAATCAGGAAATGCTCATCCAACTCCTATTAATCCTAATCTTTGGGATGGCAGCTTTCTGCAGTCGGATTGGGATATTAGTCTTGGAAATGAAACCCCGGAAGGCTTTAACAGACTGACTTTCCTTCTGTGCCATTCGTTATGAACGACATAAAATCACAGTCTCCAGCAAATTCTTTAACTTTAAAAATATGTAAAAACATGTAAACCATTTGTATCCAACTTCAGTACTGAATTCTCTACGTTAAACAGCATATAAATATGTGGATATGGATGATCTGTACAGAGATAGAATGCTTGGGTAATCTGTTCCAAAGCAATCATGTACACCGCTTGTTTTACACGTCTCATTGGGATGTTCTAAGCAGATTTATTTCTCCACCCACAGCCAAGATTTCAAGGAACTACAGCAACTCAAAGAGTTACTTCATCTGCTCAGCGCCAACTAAAACCCACTCACACACTGGCGCCTCTGACAGCAGTTATACCTGAGGTCAAATTCGGGATAACCAAATCCCCTGGCCCAAATCTACGCAGCACAGACAGTGCAGAGACAGCCTGGCACATGCAGGATTGGACAGATTTGACTCGCACACAGTCAGTGATACGTCCTGGCGCTACACTGTACAGATGTCCTGCTTCAAATGGAGGAGGCAGACGGGATATATAGAAAAGCCAGACGGGTGTAGCAGGAGAATTAGCAGATATATAGGGCGTGACTAAAGCACTCTGGTTAATGCAGATGAACTTTTGTAGTTTATTGTCCTCCGTTTACACGAGTGAAATGTGAACTCCTAGTTCGTGTAAGATTATTTCTAATGTGGGGGGAAAAGAAAAGTGGAATAAAGTGCAGCCTATACAAGTTCATAAAATATGTTAAAGTGTATATTTTATGATTTGCAGCAGGATCATGCCTCTCTGAGGAGTATCTATATGTATCTAACTGTGTATCAAACTCTTACCAGTCCACTGCTTTGTAAATACAGCACCAGTGGGTCACCCTTGGTCACAGCCACCCACATTTTCATCCAGCTCTTCCCTTTCTCCTGCACTTGGAGGTGCCCACAGACCATGCAGTTGTCTGCTGTTAGAGAAACCTGTCTCTGAAGACACACACAAGACCAGTGCTCAATGACTTCCTTATTTCACTGCTGAACTACTTATTGAACTAAAATGTGTTTGAATAAATATGCGATTACAATCCGTCTTTATTATACTTTGAACATTTAATCTGACGAGCAATGACAGAGCAGCTCTTCTACTGTTCATCCTTATGTAACAGGAATGTAGGACACAGTGAGATTTATAGGTGTTAAAGCTTCTGCTGCCCTTTGTCGAACCCTTGCATGGCCTACAGCTCCCTCGTGTGGTGACTAATCTCACTACAGACATTTCCCCACAGGGATTCTTAGACAGAGACACAAGGGGGGATGAACTTGAAACATAAGCTTGTTTGAGAGTTTCATCCACACTATAAATGGTTAATGTTCTGTCAGCTTTAAGGTGTAAATGCAGTAGACTGTATATCCATCCACAGAGGGACAGAGGGACAGGGATACAGACACCTGAAGCCACCAGACTGTGGAGTCAGCAGAGACCACAGATTTGCCTTAAGCTGAGATCTCATTATCATATTAGTCATCAGAAAGGGATTAGCTGATCTTTCAGCGCGGGTGCCTTTACAGTGACACCGGCACATGTACTGTATGTGTACAATGTGTACAGCAGTGTGTGTGCAGTCGTTTCATAGTGACTTTAAAGAAGACAGCACTGGTCTAAAGAAGCAATTCTGTGCTTTTACTTTTTGTTTGCAGCAAAAAGCCTATTATTCACATGTTATTCAGTCTATGTGCGTGTGAGTGCGCTCATTTATTTTTTTTGTTCTAACCTCAGGTGCAGCTTTTTTCCTCTGTTCACCAGCACAGGGACTCTCTGTGCTGAAGCATTCGGGGCACACTCGGCTCGTTTTGTTGTCTAAGGTCTTCGAACACTTTGCACAGATGGCCTGCAGAAGGACATGGAGCGAACAGCAGACAGTTATTTGTCTGAAATTTCCACTTGTTCCATTACTTTTCTCTCCATCCCACCAAACAACGCCCAAATTTGTCTCGTTCCATCTGTGCTCACCGCTCCGCAGCTCTTGCAGTGATGTTTGCGCTTGGTGAAATTGAAACTCTCGCTGCAGCCTTTACATGTTTGCTTCTCTTTCTCCTTTTTCTTGGAACTCTTCTGGAAAAAAAGGGATTGTGTGTAAAGGCCTTCAGCCTGTTCAATTTCAGCACAAGTGAAGCAAAAGGAATGTCTGACAGCTTGTCTTGCTTCATCCCATGTTTGTTTGGCTTTCTGTCTCCATTTTCTCCCTTCTATTAACAAAGACAGAGGTAGGCACCCACTCAGACACACTAAAATATCCACAGATTGTTGTTATAAATACTACATATGTGGGATGAGGAGTAAAATTAATCTCCTGTGTTTGTATAGATAACAGAAAAAAAAAAACTCCATCCCACTTCTGTTTGCTGCCAGATGATCAGCAAGGCAACATTGTTTTCCTTTTTGAGATGCAAAAAACAAATGGGACAAACACAAACCCATGGGTGGTGTTTCACTCAGTTTGACTAATCCTTTTCTTGCAATCAGACCAAAATAAGTCTCACTGCCCTTGCATTCAGTACAGACAAGCAAAAACAATGTTTCCTGAATAATAAGCAACTACGTTTTGATCTCTGGCTGGATTTTTGATTGAACTCTGCAGCACACACAAGGGCCGCATTCTATAAGAGTATCTTACCCTTTCATGTAGTCTTTCACCATCCGAGTCAATGGAGGTGTTGGACCAGAAACCCTGCGGAGGAGGGGAATGACAAACACAGTGAGCAACAGTAGCTTAAACTTGCAGTCAGCTATCTCTACCACCAGGTGTCAGCCTGGACCTTCTGAATATGGGCCTCTGGCGTCTATCAAGTTACGCTTGGCTTGGATCCAGCTCAGGCCAGCACAAAGTGGGTCAAAGCAGATCTATGATAGTTTTGTATACACTTTGACTTGGGCTTTCCCTATTAGGTCATGAGAGAGCTCTGGGAGAAGAGACTCGTAGGCTCTGCACGTGGAAATAACGAGCTTCTTTAAGGGAGCATATTGTCTGTATGATACTACCACATCCATAGAAGGAGAGCTGTTCAGGCAGACAAAGGCCAGACTATGACAAGCTTGTTTGGTGTACCACTAGTCTCCCATGATTCATTGCACATGATGACCCCACAACTGACTGATGTGCCTGATGAAGTGAGAGTGAGACTGACCGGTGACTCGGGCACATGGTCATCTTCCCGGGAGAAGGAGCTGTTGAAGGCTTTATTGAATGTTTCGCTGTTTTGCTTGTGTCTTTCAATCGTGGCCTGGATCACCTGAGAACCAAAAGAGATTAAAAAAAAAAAGAGGAAGCGAGATGGTGAGTTAATAGAGGAAAGAGAGGGGAAACCTGATTTTGAAGTTTTTTTGTCCACATTTGTCAGGAGCATAAACAGAGTTTGCATGCTCCACAGCGTGTTGTAAAAGTGTCTTATGGATCCTGTGGAGTCTATTTCAAGAGAAGCCGTCTTTCCTTCTACTGTCTGACCGGAGAACAAAGAAAGCATCTGTGGCATGCTGACTACCCTGACCGCGCTCCAAACGAATGACAACAGCAATGACATCACAGCTTAAAAAGCATCATGGTCCTAATGCTGCAGCCTCAAGGCCTGTGTCACAGTCCAGAGACCTGCCTGGCTGGCTGTGCAAAAACCTTTTCCTCTCTTTGTTTTTCACAGTCTGTCAACTACTGAAGTGCTACCTCAGCCCCTCCTTAATCCTTACATACTGACTCAAAACACAGAGAAAAAAACCCCCTTTCACAGGGTCTCTAGCTGCCCATCCCCTATTAGAGCCTGCAAAATATATTAATCAGCTTTACTCTGCTATAATAGGCTAAATGAGCAATAATGAGGGGCTTTATTAGAGAATATAATTCCCAGTCACTGCAGGAGTTTGTAGTGGAAATCTTTGCTAATTCTATTCCCTAATAAAGCAGAACAACCAAAGCTGAAGACCCAAAAAGCTCTATACGCAGGACAGGCAGACTATTTTGTGTGTGTGTTCTACTTCAAGTGAGTGAAACTTGCCTGAATCCAGTCTTCTTTCTCTTCAGCTGTCCTATAAAGGCAACAAAATATGATGAGATAATTTTAACTTATTAAAACATTCAAACCATCATAATGAAATAGCTTGGACTGTAAAAATATGAGCCCGAAAATGTGGAAAAATTAGAAAATAATATATAAATAAGGCATTAAATAATAATAGTACATAATTGTTCACTGGCCAATGTGATTACACATGAAATCAAATTTACAGCATGTACAGCAGCAGTCAAATGATTAAAACTTTTTTTTTTTCATTACTCTTGCTTTATTAATTAACTGGTGCTAACTGGCTAACGCTGCCCACCAGCTAATCAGCTGAGACGCAGCAGAGCAAAGATGTGTATTTAACATGCATATGTTTCAGAGATAAGTCAGAGTTTAACTGTAATTTAGTTTGTGGTTATGCATTTCCAAACTTTTGCAATAAAATTCCTGCAAAGCTTTCACAGAGAAACTTTGTGGGGACAGAAACGCACTCATGTTGTGGTTGTTGTGCTTACATATGGATTAAAACAAACAGCCTTTTGGATCATAATGACCATATTGATCAGGATGACTATTAGTCAAATAGGAGCAGAAACCCTACACCAGAGCCCATTTTCCTCAATTAAAGTGCGCTTTCAAGCGGGAAGAGAACTGCTGCAGATAAAGTGGATGATGTTATTGGATTAAGTCATTCTGCTGAAGTGAAAGCATGACTGAACAATGTCCAAAAGCAATTGCAAAGGGAAACAATAGTATTTAGAAATAATGCTATACATTTGCATATGTAAAACACATTTAATAACAATAATGATTACAAATTTGATATCATAAAACCACATGGGGTGCTTTATTTCCAGAATTATGTCTTGGATTTTTATTTAAAATTGAACAGGATCCCTTTCAGAGTCTTTACCTGGCTTGCAGCTCCAGGAAACGTTTTTTACCAATGATGGCAAACGTGTGCGGAAGGTTCTGCTTCACATTCTCCTGCACCTAAGGCCCAAAAGCAGAGGAAATGTCATTTACACGAGCTACAATAAGTGAAATGTCAGAAGAGAAAAAAAAATTTGTAGAACAGGCCGAGAAGCAGGATTATACCTCCATGCCAGCAATGTCAAGCCTCTCTCTGACACTGAACTTCTGCCCCATCAGTCGGAGTTTAGGCACACAGTATAGCACCATATTGTTGAACTAGATTACAGACAGAAATAATGAAGACGATGAACAGGACAGAGTAAAAAAGAAAAGTCTTTCCCTATGTGACATTTATCTAACTTAACAGGCCTCTCACCAAGTAGAGGTATCGGTCTTGTGCTGTTCCATTTTTGGCTGACATCTTCTTGATATGTCCTTCTTTGATGAGCTCATTGGCTGGGTTAACGATGTCCTCTTCTCCTCCAAGCCGCTCATAAACCTCCAACAGTTTGTGCATCTTCTCCTAAAAAAGCAAGAGGAGGAAGCAGAAAAGTTTAACAGATGATAGATGGAACTCTAGCACTAACTTTCAGCGGGCGATATATTGTCATCAGTTAAGACTCGTACTCATTTTTGCGTTTTCCAGCAAGGCGGAAGCACATATTACATTTCTTTGTTGATTTGCAGACACATTTGTCTGCTTAAGCTTTTTAAAGGACGTGAGAGGCATCACGACAAGACAGAGGAAAAAGATGAGGAGGCTGAGTGTTGAAGAAAGTCAGACTTCCGCGAGCAGCGAACAAGAAGACAGGAAACAGCAGCTTCCTGTCTGTACTAATGCAATGCTGCTGAGTGACTGTACATCAGCCACTCTCTTATTGGGTAACACATCGAGTTCCTAATCAGACAAGTTGATGCATAAAAGAGGATGACTTACAGCATGAGCCAAAGCCTTACCATTTTCCTGATTGCTGCATTGGAGTGGTTAGCTGCAGTAGAAATGAGCTCCAGTGCTTCTGTAATACAGACATACAAATAACAAATGGAAGGATGTGAGCATAAAATCCAGAATTAACAAAAATAAAGTCACGTTCTTAATAAGCTAAAACTATCAGAAACTCAAGCTGCAGGCTGATAGAAATCGCTTTTACAAACACAAGAACACGCCTGTAAAAATATCTGTTATTCACAGGAAAACTGTCAAGGGTGTTCCAGTACTACAAATTTAACAAGAGGCACACTCTCAACATTAACCACACAGTGTGTTTTAGCCTGGCATCCAGCCCGTCAAGAGTCTAGTACCAATGCCTGCGTGTACCTGAGTCAGCCATCTTAATCATAACCTACATAAACAGAAGAGACACACGGGCGGGGGAAAGAAGGCCAGAACAACTACGATAAATTGCTGTTCAGCTGGAGAGGATGAGCAAAACCTTTCCACAGAATCCAAACAGCACCGTGTGGTGACGTTAAGTATTAGCCAAACGGACACAGGGATGTGGGAGGACATAATGTATAATGTAATATAGTTACTGCCAGGCTGTAGGTGAAACAGCACAAGGAGCACTCTGACCTTTGTGAAGCATTGTGGCATCATACTAACCGCTATGCAGAGGCGTCAGAGGCTTATGTATGGCATTCATCTTAATAAAACATTAGTTTAAACAATTATCCTAATGATCACAATAATCAGGCTTCTTGTCTCCACACACAGCACAAGATCTGGTTATCTTTTAGAGGCGCTCCTCATTTCAGCATTTGCCATACACATAAACACATTATCTCAAGCTGGGAGGAGCCCAGTATAAACTAAAAGTATGCAAACCTTTACAGCATTGCTAAAACTTGTTTCTAAAAAAAAAGAAAAAAAAAAAAAAAGACCATGTTTTATCTTAATTTAATCCTTCATGTGCAACACATTAATGTGTAATAAGACAGCAATAAAGTGCAACACTTCATAAATCTAAAAGTGTGATAAGATTAAGATGAAGGTAAAACATGAATCATAGTTTCAAGCAGGCCAAAGCTCACTGACAGTTTCATAAATGGGTCTTAACTGTGCGGTGTAAAAGTAGAACGGCGCCGTGGGACTTCCTCAGAGTGTCAGTGCTCTCAAACAGTCTGTCACATTTAACACAAGGTGAAGTGAATTTTGGCTCCTTTTGACCAGTCGAGGGGTTTTGTAGCCTGTCCCCTTTTTGTGTCAGGAGATCAGAAGACATTTGCAGTGAGGAGAGATACTTGCCAGATTCTCTCACCTTTCCCTCCCGCCCTTCTATAATGATGGAGTCAAATAACTCCCAAATGTACCAAATATACAGGACATGTTTTTGCTTCGTCTGCACTTTTTTGGTAATGTGGATCTGCTCGTGTTCTTTTACCTTTTTTTTTTCTGGTGACCGCTAATCATTTCATGGATTTCAGCTGAATGGCAGCGCTTTCTCTCGTTATTTATTTATCCCTCTGTTCTAAATCAATGCCAGTGAGGAAAATGAAATTATCTCTGTATTAAGCTGAATGCTCATCTCTCTATTTTCATAACGCCGCTAATTCTATTAACCGTAGCGTGTGCATCTCTGCAACGTGAGTCATATGAAACTTTAGTGATAAATGATTACTGGTGAAAGCAAAAGTGCAGCAGGTCAGTAGGAAAGCAGAGCTTGCAGATTTCTCTGTAACCTGTAGTTTATCAGCTGTGAATCATAAAAGTGTGTATTATTAACAGCGTCTCACTTTCTGCATCTTTTCTGTCGAGAGCATCATCAGGCAACTTCTTCAGGTAGTCTTTGAGCAACAGCTCATAGCGGGGAATCCTCTGGACTGGCTCTAACATGTGGTGCTGCAATGTCAGATTCCCACACACATCCTGTTTCTGTTGAATGAGAAAAAAAAGATCCAGAAAGAACACTTTGTTTTTTTTAAACTCTTCAAAATTCCTAACAGAATTATAGAACACAAAAATAAATTAGGTAAAAATCTGATTATACAAAGAATCTTTAGATACGTGTGATTTGATGTTCTTTTTCCAATACATGCTGTTGAACACTGTAAAAATGAATGTAGTCAACAAGCATCAAAGCCCAAAAGATAGAAAAACAGACAGAAACCTGTATATTCTGAACGACGCCCTTGAACATTGAAGAGCGCTGCGTCCAGGTGTTGACCAAGTCCATGGCTCTGTCAAAGTTCTTCACATACTCTCCATACATCTTCATGAACGGAGCAAGTTTCTGGAGGATGTCTCCGATGCGTGGGTTGTTTTCCCTACAGCAAAAACATGCAAACAAACAGATCATCAAGCTGATTCCAAAACAAATTTCCATGCAAAAGAAACACCAATTTGCTTAGTACTTTATATGCATTTGTTACTATAGCAAAACAGCATTGCACTGATTTATTTTCGCTAATTGCATGTACATCAGCAACTTGTTTATGTAAATGCACAGACGGCTTTACAGAAGTAAAGACTACAAGTTGCAGCTTTGAGGGAAAACTAGCGAAGCCTACTGGGAAAAAGATCACACAGTCCCCCCCCCCAAGGTAATTAAAGGATTTCTTGAGCTGATTCATTTTACAGATTTCCACTTTACAACCAAGAAAGGCTACACAAGCATAAATACTATAATACTGGGGGCAATTATATCATTCATAAGTGTGAAAAGACAAACAAGGGCTCATAACTAATGAGAGTAATCTCAAGAATGTTATTGGGGCATTACACAAATGAATCCTACTTATGAGTTTTTTTCCTAAGGTGCAATTTTCTGACCTGCTGTGTAGAAGTCCTTTTTTAAAAAAGTCTACTTCAGCTAATAAATTGTTTTAAGTTAATGTGAGAGGAGCCATTATGTGACAGGTCTCCAGAGGAGTCATTATCTACCAAGTGTGGCTGATGTTGGCACAATATCACACACTGGAGGCAAATTTCCTGCTTATTGTGGAAAAACAGGACAAAAAAAACCCCCCTCAACCTGTAAGTCTGTATGACACACAGAAATACGCCCAAGCCAAAATCAGACACCGCTGAAAACCTGACAATGATGCCCCCAACGGCTCATCTCTTCACGCTGATGCTTTAGGAAAGCCACTGACATGCCGAGTGTTTAGTCCTCACCATTCATCCGTAATCCGTGTCTTGAGCTCAGGGAGCAGGAACTTATCATGAAAGCAGTAGATAGAGGAGATGTTGGAGAAGATCCCTGTAATGACGTCCTGAGGGATTCCAGCCTCTGTGAGTTTTGTGCAAAATACCTGCAGTGGAAACATTTGTATATAATAAAAACTCAGAATCAACTCTGCTCAACTCGGCTCAAGTTCAAGCAGCAAATATGTAAACTTAGGCAAAAAAATGTCATATATCTACGCAAACACTGGTTTCCTCCAGTTTTAAGTGTGAACGACAGCAAGCTAACACTTCTGCTGGCGCATATAAACCTGACAAGCTACAGCATATAATCTAAACTTTACTAATTTCTCACGCCTGGTACAGTAACATGCTGAAAATGATGTTGTAGGCCACACACTGGGTTTGTAGGTATTCAAAATGTTTAACGTGTAAAAAGGTCTTAAAATCATATCACAAGGAGACATCTGTAATAATGTCTTCTGATACTCTGGAGCAGCTTTGAGGAAACAAACTGATGATGCTATCCAGGTTTTGCTGTTAGTTTGGATTTAGAGATTAGAAATTTAACAGAAACAAAGACCAAAAGGTCAAATGAATGATGTCATACATTGCATCATAAGGAATGTAGGATTCTGGGAGCTTGACTGTTTGGTATGAGAAGCCAAGCCAATGTGGGAGTACCCGGGGTGGAGTAAAAATAGCTAACCTCCTGAAAATTTTTGGCTGCACAAAGAAGACAGATTTTATAGAAGTGTAAGGGCAAAGGACCCTTCAGCTCCCTTGTTTTATGACTTTCAGTAAACACTTTCCTGATGAGTCTATCATTAGCTGCAAGTTTTAAGTTTTAAGTTCTTTTAAACTGTCTTATTTAGTGTCAAATTCATACAGACATGGTCGGGCTGCTTTGTAACAGACAAGGACTTCAAGACAAACTATTTGGGCCTGAGCTTGACTAATATTATCAAGCAAAATGATTTCAGCAGGGAGCAGCAGCAACAGATTCATGATGTTTAGATTCAGTTTTCTATCCAAACACATCATTTGTCTCCTGTCATAAATATCCCAATCACTGACATCAACTTTTGCTTCCTTGACATTCGCAGCATATGATACGCACTCTTGAATCCATGGAAACGAGTTTCATGTGAAAGTTGCGAGACAAAAACAGGAAGTTAACTATAAAGGTTTTC
>VUQJ01026731.1:6457-17681 GCA_015108635.1 Andinoacara biseriatus
AACACAGAGGAGTCTGTTACTCTGAAAGTACAAAAACACAACTGCACAAAGCAGATGTTCCTGCGTGTAAGGATAATGACAGCATCCTAACCTGCTGCTGCAGGTTTCAATCATATGCATAGTGAACTGTGCAGGAGAGAAGGGAAATGCATGTAAATTGGAGCGAGCTGTGACGAATCAATATCAGTGGCATTGTTTGTCTTGTGCCACAGCTGTGCCGATCATAGCAGCAGAAATGATTCATGTTTGTGAATGTTTGCTAACCGTGTTTTCTCTGTGATGATGCACGTATGTTTTGTTTAGAAAGACAGTGTTGAAGTGCTAGCTGTTGGTTTAAACATATGATTCATTATGTGAAGTTTAATTTCCAACTCCTCGAACCAGCGTCATACAATCCAGGCCCATTTAATCAGCGCTGGTTCAGTCATGTGGTGGTTTTGGTTGGTTAAGGTTAGTCTATAGTTTGGGATATTGTAAATATGCTTGAATGTATCCTGTTAAACACTCCACCTGCACGGTCACGTCTGCACAGATGCTTGAGTTGCTTATTTCAATTCTGTGCACATTTAAAGCACCTTGAGATTACTGTTTGTTGCGATTTGGTGCTATAAAAATAAAACTGAATGTAACTGGACAGGTTCTTAAATGATTTATTACAGCTAATGAGCTCTGAAAAGTGTAACATGCCCAAAGGATCCTACATTCATTGAAGCATTTCTACAGAACATCTCATTTTTACAGTGAACTCTTTCTTTCCCCCCTCGCGGTGTTTGGTTCTTATTGCAAATATGCAACCCAGTACATGTAGACATAATCAAGGTGACCTGCTGAAGTTCAAACTGAGCGTCCGAATGGGGAAGAAAGGTGATTCTGAGTGTGGCGTGGTTGAATATTTCTGAATCTGCTGCTCTATAAACCCTAAACACGGTTCCTGGACAGCCAGAGAATGCAGAGAACGGTCTGAAAAGAGAGAAAATATCCAGCCAGCTGCAGTTCTGATGCCAGAGGTCAACAGAGGATGGCCAGGCTGCTTTGAGCTAAAATGATGGCAACATTAACTCAAATAGCCTCTTGTTTCATCCAAGGTATTGGGTACTGGGCATCATTTAAACACAGCAGTTTTACC
This sequence comes from Andinoacara biseriatus, assembly GCA_015108635.1. Lineage (NCBI taxonomy): Eukaryota > Metazoa > Chordata > Actinopteri > Cichliformes > Cichlidae > Andinoacara > Andinoacara biseriatus. The sequence goes on from VUQJ01026731.1 coordinate 7,584, forward strand.
TGACTATTCTGGGTACATACTGTATGTATGGACTATATGTAATGTTTTAAATTTTAGAGATTTCTTTTTCAAAATGGTGATAATCCAGAAGATCTGAACCTCCTCTCAGTGTTTTAATTAAGAATGAGATTCTTCACATATTTCTGTGTAATTATATGAAGAAGGCAGTAAAATTAAATGGATCACATCTTAATTAGCAACAAGAAACAAGCGTTTCTTGTTGCTTCTGTTATTGTGCATCTTCCAACTGTAATCAAAGTCAGTTTTTTTTTTAAAAGATAAGTTTAATATCATGATTTTAAATGATATTTTGTCAGGATTGCGTAAATATTTTCCATCAGTTTGATTTTTCCTCTCGCTGTGCGCTTGTTTTTGTCGGATAGTTGTTGCTGCGTGATTATTTTCTGCATTTCGGAACATTTCCATTAAGCCAAATCACAACAAGAGAGAACAGAAGACGCGCTTTGGAAGAGAGACGGAGATTAATACTAACTAATTAAATACAGTAAACCGAGTTGAATGAAGTGTGTGTGTGTGTGTATGTATATATAAAAAAGAGAGAGAGTTATATCCTCCTCCATTGATCTCTGTTTACTCTGGGAGGAAACTGGAGTACCTGGGGAAACCCACCCAGACACGGATGGATGGAAATGCAGCCCATCTTCAGTCAGTGCTGTAATATTCCAACAGTATTTGGATTGCATTATTGTATTAGAGTAATAACTTTTTGTCTTACTCCATTTGCTGTCTGTCTTTTTAAATAGATTAAATGCTGCTGAGCATAATATCTGTCGACTGTTTTCATGAATGTGACTGTATTCTTGGAGATTTATGACTCCTGGTGTCCGCTTGAAGTCTGTATAATAGTAATTGTGTACGGATTTGAATGTCATTGGCATGCCACTTCCCCAGGAATAATCTCCTGTATGCATGCTGTGATCTAAGGAGACTGACAGCTACTGCAAACCCTTCATTATTTGTGCTGCGCGTACAGTTTCATGTTTATCTTTGTGTTTGTACACCCCTGAAACCGTTCAATAGTCGGACTGACAGCAGGTGACAGCTAAACATAAGTTTTCTGTGTACTAAGGTGTGAACGGCCCAGTTTGTGACATAAACATATTTAGATGTGATCCATTGAAAAACACTTTCTTTAGCTTTTCAATCAGCTCACAGAGAACCTTTTTGGAATTGGACATATTTTGAATAAATATTCAAGGTTCAGATTCCTAATTATACACGAAAAATGTGACATGCATGCAACAAGGCGCACATTAAACACTGCAAAATGACAAACAGCAGACTCGCCTTATGAGAAACCCACAAAAGCTTTAATGGAGTCTACATTAGATAAAAGAGAGCTGACCCACATGGCCCTGTAGGTAACCCAGATGAAGGTCCGATAAACAAGACAGTTCATTTGTTTAACAGGCCAGCACCTTTCCACACTCCCTAATATAAATATAGATCCCAGAGAGCTGAAGATGGAACATTACAAAGCCTCTGTGCAGCATTCAGTATTTGGTATCAGAACCTTCAGTTTCCAGCTTGCATAGAACTTTATGTAGAACAATTAAATATTATTCAACATGGAGATCCTTGATGAAGGCCATAGATCCATTAAGAACAACCACCTCCTGTATAAGTAACAGCACCTTTAAACAGCTGGACAAAACCACAGCTGGCCGCTCTTCTCGGGCTCTTTTCCATTCTCAGCTCCGAGGTGAGAACGCTATGGAAGCTTGTTTCCGCCACTGAAGAAAAAAAAAATCGCTATTTCGAGAAATTGAGTCAAAACATCAAGAGAATATTAACAAAAATTTTTGAGTTAGCTCTGCAAATCCCAAAGCTCCATGAAAGAGGTCATTTCCTTGCTACCTGGAAACGCAGGTGATGCCAACGCATCACGGACTCAGAATTGGGTAGCAACAGTATCAGTTAGCTAGCAGTGTGTAGCAACCGTGAACATATAAGGAAACACTAAAAGCGCCTTGAGAAAACTGCGTGTTGTGATTTGGTGCTATATAAATAAAATTGAATTGAACAAATTGTCGTCAGGTTCTTGACCTTTGACCTTCCAGCGACCTAAGAGCTGCATAAAAGGAATCGAACTGTTGGAAAACTGATGCCTTCAACCTCCTGCTTCCAGATAACAAGGAAATAACGTACCTTCACGGAGCTTCCTGATTGGCAGAGCTAACTCGAAATTTTTTAAAGTTATTTTCTCAAAATTTTAAGAAAATGATTTGAAATTTTGAGAAATTTAAACTGGAAATTTCGAGTTATGGATGGCAATTTGTTTTTGTTTTGTGGCAGGAACCATCTTCCATAGAGGCTGCTCTTCACTGCTCTGACCTCCGACCTCTGAGCCGTCTGCGGGGCGCGCTGTAATTAAACGCACCAACAGCCTTCTGACTGCAGCTATGCGACATCCTGCAGAAGATTCCTGATTAGCTGGGATCAACCACTAACCAAGTTAAAAGGTTCAAATTAGCCGCAGCAGCTAATTTCACCAGGAGCAACAAAAGCAGAGCGTGTTAGCGCAGATTGCTAACTTTGATCCTAGCCCTAATAAAGAGGACAATACACAATTCTCAAATCCTTCAACTTCACCGACGCTTGAGATGTAACTTTGATTCTAATTATTAATTTAATTATTAATCAGCACCATATCAATAGTCCAGTGTGTTTTGAGACTGATTAAACTAATGACTCAACTTGATTTCTCATTGAATTTGATGATTTTACCTATTAAAGTCCCCAGATTAATGGGTAATCATTGGAGATCAGGTTAATTGTTTCATTGGCTTTCCTTCATTCAAAGGTGGTGCCTCAATTAAGTTCATTCCTTTTCACAAGGTTGATGAACACAATGGAAGCTCGAGGATTAATGTCAGTGCTGTGCTGAGGCACAGTGATGCTGACAGTAGGTAATAGATCCTGCACACAGCACCACACTCCAATGGACAACAGTGCCTGAGAGCACCCGGTAATGCCTCATATGGTGCACAACTAAGGGCGTAATAATCCTGTAATTAAATGGAATTTCAATGCATTTTTTAAAATTACAATGTAATTATATTTACCTACAAATTAAAGGTAGGTACTCTGGAATATGGAGGTAATGAGTCAGGGTTTTACAGGGAACAAGGAAATAATTATACTGTAAAGTTAAAGTAATGGGTGCATAATTTTAGGTGGTGCATGAGTAATTTTAAGCATTGCATAACTTCAGGCATTTACAGGAAAGGAGACAAACTATTCTGTTGTTCTCTTAAAGTGCTTAAATTTATTGGTAATTTTGCAGAATAAAAAAAAAAAAAATTTCTCTGCCTTACTTTGTAAGTAAACTTTCCAGGGTGTAAGATCCTCCTTTTCTGTAAAAATTTGATGGTATTTATTTTTCCTGCAAGTTGATAATGAAGAAAAGTCTTTATCACATAAAATAAAAGAACACTTATCATCATAATGAATATTACATAAACATTTAAAAAGGCCAGATTAATCCAATCCATAATGTGTCCTGCGTCCTGGAAAGGACAGCATATTTATGATCAAATTTCTGCAAAATTACCTTGAAACTGCACACTACTTAAAATTACTTAAAATTACTTATGTGGTACTTAAAAATATTGTAAGCGTGCTTGTTTCCTGCAGAAACCTGAAACTTGTTCTAGTGTGCCAGTATTTAAGCAGTTGTAGTTAAACATAATTCCATTGTAATTTCAAATAAAACACATTGAAATTCCCTTCAGTCTCGGGGAACTGCACCCTTCATCGCGAGCGTTTACCGAGCCCTTCCCCAGCCTTGAACCTGCCAGTACGGACCCTGCCCAGATACAACTGCATGTTCAAACCCCACCAAAGGCCAGGCTGCAGCACGTAATTCATTAATCAAGGACATGTGACCATGTGATTAACCTTTGGATCGAGCCTGAACAACGGAGTTCTTTTCATGAAACACCCTCCTGAATTCTAGCAGGTGTCATTACAATTAAAATACATAATAATCTTTCAGACCAATGAGCCTCCCCTCTAAGCCTTCGCAGTCCTTTTTCCTTTTTATCTTTTATTATGACAGGACAGTTTTAGAGTGGACACGCAGCAAGCAGCCTGAGGCGTATTTGAACCCCCAACCCACTGAGCTATACCGGCACCCCAGCGTTGTTTTTAGAGAGAAGTACTTATATGAGCCAAGCTGATATAAATTCATTACTTGTAGTGATGTTCAAAATATCGGGAGTATTTTTCTCTCATATCTAAACTTCACTGTGTATATTTGCTGTATTAACTCAATGACTGCATAGCAACAAATAACCAGCAGAAACAGAAGAGCCCTGACAGATTAGATGAAGCGACTGAGACCTGCAGCAGAACTTTGGCACGGATCCTTAGACTGTGCACAGCAGACAGAGCCAACAGCGGTGTTTGGAGCCCCGGTTTGAGCTCGAGATCAGCGATTCGGCCACAGAAACACAACATGACAGGCGAGGCCTGGATCTGACTGTGAAACTGCGATAAAGCAGACTCTTACTGTAGTGACCTGTCAGTCAAAAGGTAGCCGTACTCTAAAGCGTGCACACCTCAATCATTCAAAAAAGAACATCGTGCTGCATTTAGATAAAGATTCAAAACCTGAAGCTGAGACCATCGACTGAAGGAACGCGCTCACAGAGGTCGTGAGTCAAGTGAGAGTTGGGAACACTTCTTAGATTTCTGCACATTTGCAACCAGAGGACTTTCCCTCTGCTCGCCGTTAAAGACCACAACGGCAAACCTCGGCTTCACCTCCCCCACGATGTCCTCCTACCTGCCGAGCTCTGCGAAATAAGAACTATGTAGCACACTTTGTAATGTTTTTGAACACTCCCTCACTTTATTGCCTTAAACGTTCTGCAGAGTGCTGAATGTTGCTTCATTTTAATAAAATCGATTTAATTTAGTTACATGGTTAAATTGTTTTGAGTGGTTCTTTATAAAAAGCACAGGGTTGTTATTTTATTCAGAGTAATTACAGGGGGCAGCCAGGTCTGGGCAGGGTCACACACTCTCTATGACCTCTCCAACCCCCCCACCCCAGCTTCCACAACAGTCAAACAGCCATTAATCCAGCAGCCAAATCCCACTCGAACAAAACAACATGACGTACAGCCCCGACTGTGCATTTAATCATTTTTGCTGGAGCGTGAAGGATGTTTTATCCACTTTATATCTTCTCAATCTCGTCTGAGGCACTTCAACACTTGTAAGACAAGAACTGCCGATTGCTCGGCTCGCTTACACAACGTAAAACAAGAAGCTCAAAGTTAAAACTAAACAGCTGAGCAATTCCTAACCTAATCAACAAAGCAAATTTATCTTAGTCCGATCTAAGTCCATTATCAGCATGAAGCTAACAACAGCTGCTCTGTTGTAATGAAAATCTTAATTACACACATTAATTATGCTGGGATGAATGCAAGAGAAATGATATATAAGCCATTATCATCAAAATCAATTGAACCATGCAGACATAATGGACCCCTACACTACATGCAGATGATTGGAAATGTGCAATACTTAAAGCCGAGTTTGTTTTACACAGATCCCCGTGGAGGAGACAACCGGCCTCCTGAAGACTGAGGCCTGAGCTTTATTTCTATCGGTCTTCACCTCCACCCATGATGGGATTTTTATCTTGAGGCCTGAGGGAGGGATTTGTTTGAATGGAATATGGACAGGCCCTGAGATAGCCTGCTATTACCAGCAGCCAGCCCCACAACAACCATCAATTTCTGCAAGTTTCACTGTTTACATGCAGGACAGCAAAACAGTCATGAGTCATCGCAGCTTAGGATGCAGTTAGAGAGAAATGAGGTTGTCCACCTCCTCTGCAGATCACCCGGGCACTCCTAATCAGGCTCTGTGGTGGATGCACTGTCAGTGACTGGAGTATCTCACAGGCCTTGTGAGGAGTAGGCGATATCAAACCAGTTATTATACCCAACAGTGTTCAATCCTGATTGCAATCACGTGTCCCGGCTTTGTCTCTCCCCGAGCTCCGAGGCTCAGAGATCTTTGTGATTTCTCGTGCCGCTTCTTTACAAACTGTCAGGTACACCTAGCCCGTCTGATTTCCCACTCTGGCTCCGAAGCCATCCCAATTCATTTTCTGTAACAGCAGAAGATTGCTGCGTTTCTACAATGTAACCCTGATGAGATAGGGTTAGTGGCTGTGCACATCACAGAGTAATCTCTCTTTTTTTTTCTTTTTTTTTTGTCCTAATTCTGGACAAATTCTTTCTTTCTTTTTAAAAAAATGTGTTTGTGATCATGGAAGCCCACACATGAAATAAATTCTGTCGTGCAAGAACCACTGAATATCTGCAGGAAAAAAACTGTTTAAAACTGTTATTTGATTGAACGAGGGGTAAAAAAGAACAGATGTCTTCCTTCTTCCTGGTTGTGAGGCGCTCGTGCAGGAGCGCACAGATAACCAGGTGCTGAGTCTCACTGAGCGATGGATTACTATTAGGAACAGGTTTGCCAGGATTTTAATTAATTTCGCTTACTTACGTTGGAAGTGCAATGCTGGTTTCATTGGCAATTCATCCTACAATAATCATATCAGAGTAATGATTCAAGCGGAAACGAGGGTGCTTATGAGATGTGAGATTGGCAAGTGCTGGAAGTGCACAGACGCACACATTTAATCACAATAAACATGTTGGAGCAATCAGTCCACTTCAGGTTACTTCTGATGCCAAATCTGTTCATTCAGGAAACACCTAAAGTAAGTGTGTGTGATACCTGCAAAGATGTTTGCTAACCTGGTCGAGATCTTTAGAACTCGTCTGATCAATCGAGCTCTATTCAGAAATGAGTTATTCCGGTTGTGTTGGTCTCTCCCCGTTCAGCTGTTACGGGAATTGCACCTGTTTGTGTGGTATTGACACCTCCTCTGGTCACATGGTTTTCCTTTATGCTAATGAAGCTGCAGTGCTGGGGTTCTCTCACTCTACCATCACATCTCAGGCATGAGCGAGAAACATGCACAAGTTTAAACTTTGAATATTTGCTCATAATTAATACCGACGCCCAAAAGAAATGGTATTTGGGACAGCTCTGTGGAGATGATTATGAAATTCAGTCCCTATCCTTTAATAAATACAAACGGGACATCAGGTGCAAGGAGGGCCAAATATCCATACTTTTGATCCATTAAAAACCTAATAGTCTTTTCCTCCTGGTAAAAATATCTCTGCTCTCTTCCATATATAGGAGGCTTGGTGTGCTCCAGCTCTTTCCTAAAAGCAGGTTTTTAGACTCACCCGTGACCTGCACTGCAGTTTGTTTCCCACCTTTATCAGTCTTACTCTGTTATCTTTAGAGCTCGCTGCTGCTTTTATTTATTCATCATTTCAGTATTTCATTTCTTCAAGCCTGCACTCTGTGAAAAAATGCAAACAGATTGTGTAATTAATACAAAGATTATAATGTTTGGGTGGAGTTTTTCTGTGCGTTAGCTTCATGCTCCAGCAGTGATACGTTAGAGTGTGCACCGTGACACAGACCGAGTGAGCCCAGAGGCTGGAGCAGAGGTGCACCGTGGGACTAAAAGGTTTGATTACTGTTTAATCTGCTGAATATAAATTAGAATTTAAATGGAATATTCCAGAATGTAAAGAACTAGTTTCCAGCGGCTGTAGATTCTTAAGCAGCCGCTCCAATCGAATGATAAATGGCTTTAACTCTGCTGCGTGTAAGCACGGGTAAATACGTTGAGTAAAAAGCTTCTTTTGTCATTGATAAAAATCGTGTGAATTAGACAAAAAGAACCTTCATTTGAATGATCAGAGGGGAGTCTGGTTTCAAATTTTACACATTACTGGAAACTTTTATTTGTTTTCTCAGTAGGAAGCAGCAGAGAACATCATTACCTTTATCTCTGTATACCAAGTTTTGATACTCTAAATATATCCCATCATAAATGACTTTAGTACATTATTTATCTTGCCTTCCCTAATTGCTGTGGTTTGTTCACAGCAGGAGGAAGAGTGAAAGCCAGCGCACCACTGCTTTTTCAGATCACTGCAGGCACTGACTACGGCTCATTATGCAGGAGGAAAGCAAATCATTTCTAATGATTTTCAAAACAAAACTGACACTGAACATTATGCCATTATTTTTAGGTCTCCACTCTCCATCTTAGATTTTAGCTGAATCCACCTCTGCTGAGGCTGTAATTAACTGTAATCATTCATTTTTCTGTCAGCTGTAACAAACCGACTGTACGGCCGCGCGCCCCCTTCTCAGCTTTGGCTGCTTTATTTAATGTGACTTACATTTCCTAATTTCATTTTAGCATCTTACACGCTTTGTTCTGCTGCTTGCTGCCAAATAGTTTGCATGTTTTGAACAATAATGCTATTATTAAGCCTTTAACCAACCCGTCTGTTTTCTGCAAAAATGCATATTTGCATATCGCATTTATAGCAAATACACCATTCTCCATACTGCGAGCTCAGTCAAGCAACCATAATGCTAAACTTTCTTTTGAAGAATGAAATAAACATGAGCCCGGGCATTAATAGTGTAATGTCTGACACCATAGTATATTTACTCAGTGATTTGTTGCTATATGAAGCACTTTGCAATAACACAGAGCTGCTGCGCTCGTGTTGTTTACTTCATAGCTTCCTGGGTGTTTGACTTCAAATTGACTCGGGTTACTTTGTTTAACAGAAAGCTGTAATGAAGACCTACTTTAAATGTAAATCTTTGAATTTACATTTAAAGTAGGTCTGCATTACTCAGAATATTAAAATGCGATATTTAGCACCCACTCATTTCAGCTTTGGTATTAAAAGTCAGTTTATTTTATTATCCTCGACTGTGTTCGTTTCATGCTTAAAACAAACTGATCAGTTTGCCCATAAAACAACATTAAAACCTCCTGTTATGATTTCCCGCAGATTGTGCAGAACAGTCGTGTGCAATAAAGACGAGCATCACATTCTGTCTATTCCACGATATTCCTGACTTCGCACCGTTACCCATAATTCATAGCGGAGGGCGGTTATTTACTTCTGCTTGCGCTGTAGTTTGCATTGCGGGGCTACACACTTGCTGTTAATTTAAGCATTTTTACACTGCAGTTTCTTTTACCTGGTATAAAGGCATTGCATGGATGTTTTAAAAAGCAGTGAGGACAATTCAGTAACACTGCCTCACCGGTCACTTCTCACTGACTGAGTAGATGACATGAAATTATGGCCCAAATTTAGCTACATTAGCTACGTTATCAATTAGAATTACCTTGTTTTTTCCCGAAGGTTTTGATGGTGGGGGATTACGTAATTATAAGAGCACCGAGGCGTATAATTACCTTCAAAGCAATAAAATCAATAACATATTGCTGAACAAACAAGGCAACTTTATTTCCCTTAAGCAGCTGTAGAGCCGAGCCACAGCATTAGCCAAGCTATGCACTTAGCATCGGTGGAGAGGGTCAGCTGTTTCTGTGATTACATGTGGAAGCCGCACATTGTTAAAGCTCTGTGTATGCTGTAGTGTCACGCTATAGATAACGTAAAAAAAATAACAGGCTGTACATTAAAGAAAAACTTAAAACATAAGGAAAAATACAGTAATAGGATGTGCAACTGGGTAGTAGAATTTTGGGGAAAACGAACAAATATACAGAATAAAATAATTTGAAAAAATGACTGATGTCGTGACAACCGACAGCAGCACAAGTTGAACCCAAGCTCATATTCTAACTATTAAAGCCACCCGTTACAGCACAAAGTGAATGAATTTTGTCATTAACTCTGCCTCTGACTTTGGGAAACCGGAAGTATAGAACCGCCCGGCGGAAGTAGCAGCCTGTCATGGCAGCCTACATAAGCTCTTGCAGAAACTTGTGGATAAAACTACAATATTAGTCGAACGGGGTGGAGTTGAACGCTCTGCAGCCTGGAGGGGGGCGGGGCGCAAGAGACGGCACCAAAACTGCTTGTTTTGAGCCGGGTGTCAGAAAAGGGGCCAATGTGAGGTCTGTGGAGCTACAATAACGAGGAACTGGGACCAAAGCATTGCAGTTCTACTTTATATAGA
>VUQJ01026732.1:19449-36703 GCA_015108635.1 Andinoacara biseriatus
AGCTGAACCATTGGACTGCTTTGAATACTCAGTTTCCAGAATTCTTTTATGCTTATAATAATATGGTCATTTAATACATGGTCATCTGCTCCGTGCTCAGAAAGCGCTCAGGGACAAAGTGTCATTCTCATTGTAAATGTGTGAATATATTCTCACAAAACAGCCCAAGTACTGTTTTTATGTACTACAGCATACCAACGAATAAAGGGCAGCTAAAACATTTTTATATGTTTTGTGGCATTTTATTTACAATTCCACATCTACACCTGTTACAATACATATTTAGAAAAAACTTATGGCCTACGATTGAAAACCTAAATCCCCTGTTAGGACTGTTTCCATTTGAAGAAGAGACAATATCACTTAAATAAATTTGAGTGATTTCAGAACTAGCCAGAGGAGGAGATGGTCTTTGAACCTTTGGATTCTTTTTGCAGAAGACAGACAAGCAAATTAGAAAAAAATGGCTTTTATCAGTGATTCTCTGTCACTCTATTGGCCCTGCATTGCATCTATGATGTACCTCACCTGCCCTGTGCCAACCTTCCTGCAACCCTGTTGGATAAATGGATGGATGGATGGAGGTTTGAGACACTGGATATACAGAGAGGCAGCATGAAGGGCCAGTTAATAATAAGAAAGGATTTATCTTTTTTTAAAGCTGTGAATCATGCAAAACATCTCATAAAAACATTATCCAGAAAATTAGCATAATAGATTCCCTTTAAATGGCACTCAGCAAATTCTAACATTAAATTAAAAAAAATCTTATAGTCAGGGAAACATTTTGTGTAAGCAGCAGACCTGCTGCATCACAAGGTTTCTGGTACTTATTAATATTGGCATTTTTTTCAGCTGCATAAACTCATTGAACAGAATATAATACAGTCTTGTTTATTTGTATATAATTTTGAGTACTTAGCAGGACCGCTCCAGTAGAGGTCAGTATATGCCTGTCACTGCCAAAATCCAGATGGCTTAAAATTTTTTTCATTTTTTTTTTTTACAGAAGTTATGTACTAGTTAAACAGGGCAGTGCACACATGGACAAAATACAGCCTGGTTCTGGTTACTGCTCTTCAGCCTCATCAGTAAGAACAGCATAGTTGCATATGAATGAGCTCCTAAACAGCTTCAGGTTCTGATCGGAGTGACTACCTCCACCAGCTGCAGTCCAAGATGGTGGAGTGTTAGTTTGTCAATTCATGGGCTTAATCTCATCCATGGGAAATGGCAGGTAGGAAGGGTTAGCACTAACTGATCAGCAGCTTTCAAAACCAGAGCTTGGAGGGCGCTCACTAGTTAGGCGAACGCGTCAATTTTTCAGACGGATGAAATAAATCGTGAAATGCCAAAAAACTTACCCACTGCATATATACAAAACTATAAAAATGTGATCGCATAATATGTTAGCGTTTGTTCATTAGGTGATGCAGGTTTGAACTACGATGGTATGAGGTGTGAGTTGGCTACACAACTAAAAACAGGCTCATTCAGGTGAGATTAAGATTAAGATTAAACTTTATTGATCCCTTGGGCAAGGTCCCGTCAGGAAAATTAGGTTCGAGAACACTCATCACGACAATACAATCAACACATACATGGGGAGACAAGTGATCTGCGGCATTGCAGCCTCACAGAGAAGCGCTGCCGTTACAAAAGATGAAAAAATAGCAAAAACATATAGGGATGAATGAGGAAAAAAATCATCTCACACTTTGTATATATCCACGTACACAGTATAAGGTTACAAAACCTCTGCAATAGCCTAGGAAGCACATAAACAGCATGGGAGAAGCGAGAGGTGGGTTGAGCTGGGAGGGTGGAGGGCAAGGGAGCCGGCTGAGGCGAGAGTTTAGGATACTGTGGAGCCATCCAGCTGTCCTCGACTAAACAGTTTCTGATAAGGTGGAATAATGTTCATCAGTAGCCAGGTTGCTAAGATACCAGCTCACACAGGTCACAAGAGATGGGATAGTGGGGAAGAGCCTTTGTTTACATAACTCCAGGAGAATGAGATTTCCCAGCTGTCTCAAGGCCAGATAGAGGAAGCCGAATTCCAGATAGTGCAGCTGTTTTGGAACAGGCTGGCTCATAATTTTGCTGACAATTACACAGGTACACAGGTCATAACATAAGAACAGAAAATGATTTAATTCATATTCATGAATATGACCATGTATATGACCGTTTACTGATGCAGGAAGTGCAACATTTTCTAACAAAGTTCTTGGATCAATTGTTCCTGGAACAATGATCCAGGCCTATTTAGCTACTGTATCAAAGCCAGTCTGACCTGATCTGGTGCATCACAGCTTGTATGAGCCTAAAACTGATTCAATCATCATGACTTTGTCATCTTATTGTGGGCATCCTCTTAGGCAGTAGCTAAATATTCATCCATCCATCCATCCATCCATCCATCCATCCATCCATCCATCCTCTTAAACAATTCACGGTCATGGGTGGGGGGTGTTGGGGACTTGGCACCTATGTAGCTAAATATATATTTGTACCATATGTAAATCAGTAATTTTGTACACGTAAGTTAAATGAAAATCCGATCTTTAGTGTTTCAGTAAAGTTTAGGGACACTACCTGACACCAGAGCAACTTCCAAGTCTCTTGAACTCTACTAGAGGGATGGAACGGCTTTCTTTCAAAGATATTTGCTCCTTTGGTGTTTTGATTATGGTGATTATTTAATGGCACTTTCTGAAGTAAAGTAATAACAGCTCTGTATCCTGCACTATTCTTCCCATCCTTTCATGTAAATAAAAGACAAACGGACTGTATAAAGCTGCAAAAGCAATATGTTGTGTAGACAGCATGCCTAAAAAAGCTACCCTGTAATTTATGAACCTCTTATTACTAATGATTGTTATGTCACTGTTGTCTTGATTTGCTTCGAGCTTGTCCCAACACTTTAGAGCCTGATTTTGAAATGAAAATTTATCCTATCATTAACTGTTGGGTCACAAGTAACCATGACACATCTAAATTAGATTTGTTAGCTTTTAGCTTAAAAAAAGGAATCTGCCATTGAGCCACGTCTAAAGAAAACTATTTTTTTCTCTTGATGACAGGTAGGCATGTTCCATACTTGTGTCCACTAGTGACGAGTCTCTTGCCAGGCAGCTGTACTGGCACTCTGCCTACAATCACAGCCCTCTGACTTCTGTGTGGAAATGAATTGAATTGAAGGTGTTGTTCTTCTTGTGAAAAGCATGTAACATGTTCGTTCAACAAAATCCACAGGTGTTCAATTGGACTGAGATGTGGTGCCACCTGCCCTTTGCGTGGGGGCATTGTTAGTTTGGAAGCAACTTCTCACATCAGGATAAACTTGTTCTATAATGGGATAAAGCTGACCACAGATCAAGTTTGTATTGATTTGCACTGATTTGCATTGATTTGCAGTGAACAAGCCATGCCATTTAAAAAATACATTTTTAGCCTGTCATGTCTGGCAGATATTACAACCAGAACTGCAATCTGAATGCACTGTTGTGCCAGACATATTTACTCTTCCAAGATGAGCTCTATAGAATCTCTATAGACTCCTCTTGTTAATGTTTATCCTATTATTTTATTTATTTGTGTTATTTTTCCCATGCATATACAGGTGTCCTTATGATACCAGAGTTGAAAGAGGAGAGAAACAAAAAGGAGAAAAGGGAAAAAATAGGAAAAAGGGGTAGCAAGTATTTATTTTTCTTTTTTGTTTTCTTCTTAATATTATATATATAAAAAAGAAGGGTAGCAAGTATTTAAACCACAATGGTTTATCAACTGCTGCACTTTAAAAATAAATAAATAAAATAGAACAGCATACAAAAAGAACAAACAGTACTGTACCTGGAAAAATACATTTATAAGGAAAAAAAAAGAAGACAGAAACAAAGCATGGGTACACAAACCTGCTATACCGTGCCTGCATGAGTAAGCGTGAGTGTCTGTATCCACGTCATGAAATGTACTTACTATACTAATGAGGGTGGAAAGCTGCAGCTCTGCCCACCAGAAGCCCGAGATGGATAGAGAAAGATCCAGGACACCTGGGCTGGATCCGGGCAACACATCAAGAGCACTGAAGACCCATGGCCACACACCCCAATGCCAACCGCATGCCCACCCCAGAAAATGGGAGAGGGAGGTCCACCCACCCACGCCAGAACATACGGCCCCACTCCGGAGCCCCAAGGCACCCACAAGCCATGGCATTAAGTCCCGTACAGCATAACAACATCCTGGGAAGCCCTCAGTGCAGGGGTCAAGTGTTCAGACTTTTTCTTCAAGTTTTTTTTTTTTTTTAATCTTGTTCATCGCTTAAGTGGCAGAAAATGGATGGATGGTATAATAATGCTGTCTGCTCAGACATTTAAAGCTAAATGGAATACTTTAATTTCATTTACATTTAATGACTTTGAGTTACACGTATCTGGTCACCTAGCAACAATCCACACAAAATACCACCTGTAGTGACCCAGAATAGACTGTTCTTTCTTCTTTTCACACAGTAAAAAAAAAAATTATACATGCATCAGAACTGTAGTCTTTGATTTAGGCAGAAATAATATTTTTGTTAAAAAATGACAGGCCATTATTTTAGGAGGGTGATGACGTGTAAACTGTTGCATAAGCTCAGTTGGGATGCTTTTGCAGCTCTAAAATTGGTGGTCTCTTAACACATCAATAGTACAGACCTTTACCTATGGTTACAGGTATTAAATATACGTAGAGTTACTGTCTTCTTGGTTCCATTAAAAGAAGACTGGCAAAGAGTGACCTGGATTGAGGCTCAAAGAGTCTGTGTAACGGCATTTAGACTATCAAGCCCATCATAGACCTGCACACAAAGCTCCACCCTAACTCAGTGACCAAGCTGGCTGCCTGTCACCATCCACAGTGAAAAGATCTTTCTCTTCACTCACAAGGCTGCTGGCCCAGACAACATATCTGGCTGTTGAAAGACAGCGTGCAGAGGAGCTCAAAGATGTTCTCGCAGACATCTTCAACATCTCGCTGAGCCAGGCAGCTGTCCCCCATATGCTTCAAGCTAACACCATAATACCAGTACCAAAGACGGCATACCCATCCTGCTTCAGCGATTACTGAACTGTTGCACTGATCCCCATCATCATGAAGTGCTTTGAAAGGCTAATAATGCAGCACATTAAATCCATCCTCCCTCCCTGGACTCCTTTCAGTTTGCTCATCAGGTCAGCTCTTCAAGAGAAGAGTGGGAGATCAGAAGCACTCTATTCACCCTGCTGACCCACAACTACACGCCAAACTACAGCGACAGTCTCTTTAGGGGCACAAAAGTGGTGGGTCTCATCAATGACACTGATGAGACAGACTGTAGCAGTGAGACGAACCAGTGCAGTGACAATCTCTTCTTCAATTAGAGATAACAAAGGAGATTGTTCTGCTGCTGCTTGAATGATTCCTTATGTCACAGCACATGGTTTGTTTGATCAAAGAGGATAAAACAGACAATGAACCAAAAAAAAAATTAACAGAATAGAGGAATTTAATTTAATATAAAGCTGCAGTTACAGACAGAATTGAAAGACAGCGAGGCACCACTTACATAAATCTATTTTCTATTTAAACTTCTTTCTCATGTAAGAAGTTTAAATGCAATTAATCTCTAATAATTTGAGTATTTAAATGAATTTATTGATCTTTTAGTCCACTGAGGCTTTCACAGTGAGTACCATTGTAATCTTTGTCTTACGTGTCCTAGTGATTACCAGACATTTATCTGTCTCGTGTCCTTCTCAGTTTGCTTGATGTAGCATTAAGGCTTTTAAATAAAATGTCTGTAAACAGTCTGTAAAATGAAAAACAGTTACACGGAGACACACTTGTATTTATTTTTAGTTGATTACAATCCACATACACAGCTTTCAAAATGTGTGTTCAAATACTGTTTGGATTTTAACAGCTTTTTACAAGTTAGGGTATCTTGGGTTGCGCCATGCTCTTTGTGTTTAAGAAACAAAACAAAACCGCATTTTTATATTAGCATTTCCTCCTAAATATTCTTTTCTCACAACAGGTTCCCTTTAACTACCATATTTGTGACAGTTAGCAGTTATTTATTAAAGAACTGCCAACTCTTCTGTCCTAATTTGTCCATGAAATTGAGAAGCCTGCGTTAAATCACCCTCGAGATCACTTTCAGATGGTTTGATAAATTTACTGTGGCATCTTTAACTGATTTCCTCATCTGGAAAAACAAAATGTTTGCTTTTGTGACTTCATAAAAAGATTAGATAAAAATGAGCAGCTGAAGCGATGGAGCGTAGCTGAATCAGTTAGTCAATGATTCATGCTTTGATTAGTATATGTGCTGCGGCAGATTCTAGTTCTCTGATTGTAAAGCACAGCTGAACTGTGAGTGAACTTGTTCAAATCCATTATAAGCTTCATTTGATCCCGGTAATTCCCTTTCAAACATTATTTAAATACATGTATGCCAATTTGGATTTATAATTATCAAACAGATATTAATTGCTGTAAAACCACAGCCTACATTACTGAATCAGCCATAAAATACCATCATGATAACTGCTCTACTTAATCAAGGGGGAAAAAAGAAGAAAAGAGTAATTTCCTCATAATGTCTCAAACTGAAAGTTTTTTAAAACAAATTATTAGTCAAACTTATTGAATTTGTGTTTCTTTAACTGATTGTCAGTATATTTAATTAAAATGTTTGAGTATTTTATAGGAAAGCCATTTGGCCTGTGAAGTGAAGGCTCTTACAGCAGCAAGAGAAAAGCTGGAAATTCCTTCTCATTAAATCCCATTCAGCATGTCGTGCCCTGAGCTGATTCCAAGATGTTCAAACTGCTGTTTATATTACTGTGATTCAAATGAACTATTTGGAGTTTGTCTACATTGTGCATCACTCAGTATTCATGCTCTTGTTATGCACTGTAAACTTTGTAAGAGACAGTCATACAGCTGCCATGAAGTACGGCCCAGGTAAATTAATCTTTATCCAAAGACTAAAATGTAGCATATATTTGCATATTTTTTCCTGCTTTTTTAACAAATCCCTTTCATGCGAATTACCTCGCTGCTGATAGACAGAACAGACTCCTCATGGAACTAACATTAGTAGTTATATTAATTAGGCTGAAATCAACCTAATTAATATAACTACTCTGATAGTTTTTAATGATGTTTATGTTTATCTGCAACAATTTTGTCTCTAGCTGTGGCGATAAAAATCAGGTACAGTTCCTTATTCAATGCCAATTGAACCTCATGATGGAAATGAATCATTGCCACTGATTTGCTAATTATACACATCTTCAAAATGTCAGGTTATATTTGTTTTTAATACAAAAATCCAGTTTATTGCTTTTCATAATGAAGATGAAAATCCATATCCACAAAAAAAAAAACATTTGCTGAAAACTGATGTAAAGCTCATTGCAAAATATTTACACAGTTATTGTCACGTATTTTGATTTTGTTCATGAATTTTACCCCTCACTTTATATTATGCTCTATTGGGCATAAAAAGAACCCAGTATATTTCAACATGTTGCCATTATTATGCTATAAATTCTCTCTGACTAAAAAATGCTTTAAAATGAAATGAAATATTTTTATTGTTTAAATAATTTAAAATTGCAATTAGTTTCTGTGTGCATTGCATTTTGTGTTTACGTGAGCTGGTTGTTAAATTGCAAATTTCCAGACAAAAGGAAGCAGGGGAAGCGATATTGTTTGTCACAGCTTTCTTGTTGATAGAAAGAGGAGAAAACAGTGGGAAAATGCTTGAGGTCATGCATGACGACAACTTCTGAAAGGTCTGTTGTGTTATTAGCACCATATTTCAATACACTGGATACATTTAGACGTCTTAATTTTGCAAGCCAATGCTGGTCGTAAGAGACGACTAAAATGCTCTGTCTCCAGTTTCCCGTATTAAGTCAAAATTGACACAACAAACTGAGGACAAAAAAAACAAGAAATATATTTAATTTGAATTGGATTTTTTTTTTAAAAAAACGTGCATGCACCGGCAACTTTGTGGGGTGCCCGTTCAAATGCTCCTTAATGCAAATATCTAATTAGCCAATGACATGGCAGTACCTCAATGCATTTAGGCATGTAGACATGCTCGAGACCATCTGCTGATGTTCAAAACAAACATCAGAATGGGAAAGAAAGGGGATTTAAGTGACAGATACGAAGACAGCAGTAATTCAACCACTTGTTGCAACCATTACAACCAAGGTATGGAGCATCTTTGAACACACAAACTTGAAGCAGATGAGCTACAGCAGCAGACGACCACACCGGGTGCCACTCCTGTCAGCTAAGAGCAGGAAACTGAGTCTACAATTCACACTGGCTCACAAAAATTGGACAACAAAAGATTGGGGGGAAAAAAAAGTTGCCTGGTTTGCTGACACATCTGGATGGTAGGGTCAAAATTTGGCATATACAACATGAAAGAGTGGATTTATCCTGTCTTGTATCAATTGTTCAGGCTGGTGGTCACGAATGGTGTTGGGGATATTTTCTTGGCACATTTTAGGCCCCAGGACACAGTGGTGAGATCTTATCTCTTGGCTGGCTTGGGAACGCCTCGGTGTCCCCCCGGAGAAGCTGGAGGAGGTGGCCAGCGAGAGAGAAAGATTTGCTGCCCCCACAACCTGGCCTTGGATAAGCAGAAGAAGATGGATGGGTGGATGGATGGATGGATGGATGGACTTTGGGCCCCTTAGAACCAACTGAGCATCATTTAAACACCACAGTCTACCTGAGTGTTGTTACTGACCATGGCCATGCCTGCTTCCAGCAGTAGAATACATTTCATAATAAAATGATAATTTGATCTATACCTAATAATCTTACCTTTGATAACAGTTGACAGACCGCAAACAACAATGGTGGGTTATGAGATTTTTAGTATGTTACAGCAGGGTGTATAGATCACTTGTATTTGTGTGCAGTTTGTTGCACAGCAAGACTTTACATTATAAGAAATGGTTTTGATTGTATCTTTTTATGTGGATGCATGGTGACAAATACTAACTGCTGGGTGTCTGCCACTCAGGGGACGGTAACTGTGGCACATTATCCATACCCTCTATTATACTTTGCTTTCTCAGCTGTCTGTTATTCTGGAAGCAGTTTATTTATGTTTTTATACTAAATACACCTGAAGGTTGTTGTGAATGATTTGCTTGAATGTAGTAAATGGATGACATGCTTCATTCAGGGCATTGGAACAACTAAACTAAAAACTCACTAGCAGATTATTTTATTCATTTAGTTTAATGTGCCATAGTTGATGAAAATCAAAATTTGGTGGAGCCTGTCCCAGCTGGCACAGGACAAGAGGCATTATTTACCCTTGTTTGACTTTTTAAAAATGACTTTCTTTCCTAATTGTATTAAATTGTGCTTGTGAACCACTGTTAGATTTGTATCATCAGTAGGAAGAAGGGCTTAGAGCTGAGAGAGGAGGTTGGAAAGAGGGAAGAAAGGAACTAACAGGCATTTTTTTTTTTGTCTTTGCACGGGATTTGTTGACAGCAGAGGTCCATAAGAGCTATGTCTTATTATTTCCTGTTTAAAATATCTTTGCCAACCACCACTTAGTGTACATCACAGTGTGAGTGAGCAGTCTCCCTCTGCTAATGGGTTCCTCAGGCTTTAAAGCAATATCACAGAAATCAGCTGTGCCTTTGACTTAATCATAAGCATTAATTACAGTGTGCTTAAAAGTCGACAGATTGCTGTCAAGCTCTTTGTATTACACAGGCTTACATGACAATAAATCTATAATAGAATATGCTGAATGAAATTGCCCCCCTATTTGTGAAAAATTATGCCAAGTATAATAGGAAGTTCACTCTAATAACTAATCAAATAATATTGTAAAATGCCACAGACACATTTTCTGTTATTTAAGAAATAAATAGACAGGTCAGCCTTTATCACAATTTAGGTTTTAATCTGTTATTTAAACCTTCCTCTTTTAGTCCACAGTTTGCCTATTCCCAAAAGCACGCTTAGTGATTAAGCAGGTCTATTGATTTTTTGGAGTTAACACTTCTCTCTTGAGCCTTGACTGCTTTTCCGGCTTACGGCCATCAGACGCACCAAAATAATTGCCCCTCAGAAAATAATCTAAAAAGGCTTTGGCTCAAATCACTTAAGGACAAATGTGTGAAAAAAATGGGGAGTTGAATGAAACGTTTATGTCAGCCCACCATGATTTAAATCAATGTGCTGCTCTATCATACTTCAGTAAAAGATGATTGTTGGAGATATTTGGTAAGGTCTACTTTTAGAAAAACTTAATAGGATCAGTTTAAGTGCATCAATAAATCAAACTGGGCGAGCAAAAATACAAGTTTGAAAGAGGAGGGGAACATATCCATAGGAAGTCTTAAAAATACCGCCTAGTGCAACTCTGATTTGTGTCTTCTTTTTATACTCTGCCATGTCTTCTGCATAGTTTAATCTGGCAACCTGTAATTAGCATGGCAACGTTTATGGCTGACAGTGATAATCAAACTCCCTCTCAGTAGCTATATTTATAAATTAACCGTAATTACTGGATTGCAGCATTTGAGTGAATGCACTCAATCCGGTGGTCATTTTAAGTTCTAGTTGGCTATTAGGGATTGGTAGTTAATATAATTAGGAGAAAATAATCATTGGTTGCAGTTTGTATGAGCTTTTTGTGTTTGTCCTAGGAGACCACTTCAGCAGTTTTATTTTCAAGCCTGTTGAGTTTTTTCATGTGTTTCAAGCACTTTATTGTCTTCTTATTGTTGCACATTTGTTGCTCCATTCAGTGTTTTTGTTCAGTGTCACATTTCACTAACTGATAGCACCACTGTACTGGTATACGCATTATCTGGCCGTATTAATTATATGTACTCGTATGCTGTTATTTACTCTGAGCTGTTATGGGAAGCTTTGTGCTGCTGAATATTGGCTGCAGTCATTCATTACTGAAGTAAGTGTTTATGTTCATCCACAAGGTACAGTAAGGCTTGCAGTGAAAATGGTTTTCTTTGATTTGATTTATTTTTTTACTTTCACTCTAAGAGTCCCTGACCTGCTTTTGAAACTGAAAACACAAGCATTTTAAGGTAACCATAAAATGAGCCTTGCAAGTTTCACATTGTACTATATAGTCACTGTGCTCTTAATATGTAGTTACAACAAGTCATCGATGAATAAGTCATTTGTCATTTAAACACAATGAAGTGTACATTATGAAACTTGGGTTTTTTTTTTTAAATGTATTTGATTGTATTATCTCCTAATGTACAGCAGTTGTTGCATTAAAAAAACTCAGTAGATCATCTCAGGCTGAAAAAAAAAAAGCCCAGTGTACTATGCGTGTAAATAGCCAAAGCTATTTCCAACATGTGTTCTTTGTTTTGGACGTCTTTGACCAGAAGCTGATAAATCAGCTAATGTGAGTCTTGCAACAAAAATAGCTTTCCTCTTAAAAAAAACAGAAGCATGTGATAATTACACAAAACTGCAGGTAACATTATTAATACTAGTGCATGCCGTGTCCTGTCCTTCTATATACATGTGATATTAGTTCATTGTTAGGTGGTTGTCGGGTAACTTATTATTATATCGTAATAGTCAAACTTTGTGGTTATAGGTTAGGTTAGTCCTCTTCGTCCCTTTTGGGACATAAGGCTGTTATCAGCTGCCTCCATTTGTTCCCATCACTGGCCACACGTTGCACCTCACCCCAGGTAAGGTTCATCTCCTGCAGCTCTGATGTCACTTCTGTTGTCCTTCGCCATGTTGTACTTGGCCTTCCCTGTTTCCTTCTACCATCCAGTTTTCTCATGTCAGTCCTTGTTTCTCTCCAACACTCTGAACCATACAGCAAAACTGATTTCACTTTGCTGTTGTACAGCCTCAGCTTGGTTTTGAGGTGGTATTGCCTTGACTTCCAGATAGGCTGAAGCCTGGCAAAAGCGACATGAGCTTTTCCCAGCCGTGCTGAAATGTCTTTGCGGGCTGCGTTGTCAGTGCTCATAAGACTTTCAATGTAGGAAAACTCCTGAACAACCTCGAGTGGTTTGTCATCCAAAGTGACAGGTGCATCTGATGTAGGGTTGATACACATGACTTGGGTTTTGGTGGTACTAATGTTCAGGTCTATCTGTTGAGCAAAGTAGAGCAGTCTGTTTTTTTTTTTAGATGGCTCAATTTTGTGGACAGGACAGCAAGATCATCAACAAAATCAAAATCTTCAAAATGGGAAAATAGAGTCCACTGGATGCCCTTTGGTTTGTCTGCTGTGGTCTTTGGCCTGATCCAGTCGATGGCAACTAGGAATAAGATGGGAGTGATGATACAGCCTTGTCTAACACCAGACTTTAGCAGGAACCAGTTGGACAGCTTTCCATAAAGTATGACGCTACACTCAAAGTGATGGTAAAACAACCTTTCTAAGGTTAACCCTATCTTACAAGGTAGTCCATAGGACCTTAGGATCTTCCATGGGGATTCACAGTGCAGGCTGTCAAAAGCTTTCTTTGTGGATATAAAATAGATGTTATTGCTGTGAAGTAAAAGAACATGGGTAATTTTAGCCTGTTGGTATGTGGTTGTTAGGTAATAGATTAACATCATAATATGTGATACAGATAAGAACCTTCAGGGACCTAAGATGTACCTGAGTGCCAAGTTTGATTGCTCAACTCCTGAAATGCATACAATTTTGTGGAGGGATACGCAGGCAGCAGGACAGACAGATAGGGATACAGAGGAGCAGTGCTGTCTATTTCCCACTCACCATGAGGGTGGCTTTTTTGTCCTCCAAGCTTGGGTCCTCCACCAGAAGCCTGGGAGATTGCGGGTTGTGTGCAGTATTTTAGCTGTTCCTAAGACTGTGTTCTTCTGGACAGAGATTTCAATGTCCTTCCTGGAATCTGCTGGATCCACACTCCCAGTTTGGGGTCACACTGCCTTGAGTGTTCTGATTACCACAAGGACCTCTGTTACCTTCACCTTCCACATCCACTCTAGCTTTTCTCTCAGCCCTTGGTATGTTTTGTGTTGCTTCTTCTTGATGTTACTGTCACTTGGTATTGCTGTCTATCACTATGGCTTTCTTCCTCTGCTTGCCCACCACTACTGTGTCTGGTTGGTTAGCCATCACCAGTTTGGTTATATCTAGAAGTCCCACAGGACCTTAGCTTGGCCATTCTCCATTTTGACCTCTGGACTTCCAGGCCATACTTGGCACAGATGTTCTGTTGGATATTTTTTATCACTTTAATATTGGTATTACTGTTACTATTTTTATATAATTTATTAGTACCTATATTAGTCACACACTGGATTAATGAGCATTGTATGCTTTAGATCAGTAGGATAAAACTGAGGCCTGTTATATTCACTCCGTTGGATGTTCAGGGCCTCACTCTTAGCTCCTGCTAAAACCGCTCTTATCTATATTTAGAAGCTTCATTTTTAACATAACACTGTATCACCTTTTTAATATAGTTTCAAGTTGCTTAGGATAGTGTGCCGTGAAATTTGGGTTTGGAGACCCACCTGTGTTTGTCATGATCCTGGGCCGGTGCCCCAGTGTACATTATGTTTTTGTTATGCCTTGGGATTTTGGTTTGTCTTGTTTAGTTGTTGTGTTTGAGTTTCTTTTGTGGAGTTCCGTTTTATTTCAGGTTGTGGTTGTTTATGTATCAGGATTTTGTTATCATAGTCTTTTGTTTAGTTATTGGCGTTTGTTTCCTGTTTCCCTCTCGTTGCCCTTCCCGTGATCTGTGTTCAGGCATTTCTTTTCTCTCTGGTGTCTAGTCCAATATGTTTTGCTTTCCATGTCACCTGTTCTGTTTTTGTTCCTATGTATGTTTTGTTCTCATGTCTTATGTGTGGTTTGACGTCCCTGTGTTTTCTGTGTGTTGTATTTAGTTTTGTCATGGTCTGGTTTTGTTCCTTCTGTGTTAAGTTTGCGTGTGTGTTATGTTTAGTCACTTCCTGTTTTAATTTGACAGTCTAGTGTTCCTTGTGCTTTGTATTTAGTTTTGCTTCCCCTTCTCTCGTCTGGTTAATTACCTTCAGCCTTGCTCACCTCCTGTTGCCCGTTCCCTCATCATGCCTTTGTGTATTTAAGTACTCAGTCTGTGTTTAGTCCTTGTTTTGTTGTAGCCCCCCCCCCGTTGTGTGCCTTACGTTTATGCTTCAAGTTTATGCTACGTTCAAGTCCATGTTCCTTGATCATTCCATGTCTACATTCAGCTAATAAAAGCTTTAAGTTATATTAAGCTCTCTGCGGAGTCCTGCATTGGGGTCCTCTGCCTTGCCAGCCACAGCCCTAAACCTGACCTATTCAAATTTTATACAAGATTAAATTCACTTCACTTCAGCAAAAAAGGAAATGGAGACCCCTAAAATTACAACCCAACAGTTCCTATATGTTATGCCAGCCACTTGGTTATGGTGTTCCAAGTATGCTCGTCATGCACCTTCCCTTCCTGGGTCCTCTGTGTCATCTCTGTTCCATATTAAACCTTTTAATTCATAATTACAGCTACAGATGGCTATAGATATGTAGAAAAAATATAGATGGCATTCTTAAAGAGTGTCAGTAAATGTGTGTTACTTTATGAATCAGGATTTGAACATGAAAGAGAACATGAGAGATTGTTCTTGCTAATATCAGGAAACACTTCTAAGATAATTTAATCATTTAATCTGTCCTTAATTTGTGTAATTTGAATGGTTGGTAGCCCCAGTTGTTGAATAAACCCCAGTTCAATAAACTGAGTGTACTCTTTATTTACTTACTTCATTTTGTCTGTAGACTGACAGACATTATTAAACAGAACAGAAACTCACCAAACAAAAGGCAGCTCAGAACACAACCTTGAAGTGGTTTTGTCAGACTTCCTTTTTTGATCAGTGACGGCCTTTGAATTGAAAGATTAGCTGCCAATTCACTAAACATTATGCTCCCAGAGAGCATAGTGTTTTTTGTGATAGATGGCTTTTTGAAGGACACAGGGAATCGGTGCATTTTTCTTTCACTTTAAAAGTTTATTGAAATATTGTCTGGTTTCTACAGTAACCATTATCTCTACCATTATCTGTCAGTACCCAGAGACAAGCCTATGAAAACTGGTGAGCTTAGAAATGTTAAGGGGAGGTTAAAAAAAAGTCTTGAGCCACCCCTTCCTCTTATATCTTGCCAAGAAAATGGGAAACAGGTGCAGCGATTTATTGAAACATAACATACATGGGAATACAGCATGTTAGGCAAAAACAAAGTTTATACAATTCTTACAAGCTTGAAAGTTATTCAATACAGCCTGAACTCTCTGAGGCAGCTTTCTTGTAATTTCTTTAGGTATTCTTCAGGAACAGTTTTTCAGGCTTCTTGAAGGACAATCAAAGCTATTCTTTGGATGTTGGCTGCCTTTTGTTTCATTCTCTGTCAAAATGATCCCACACTATTTCAGTAATGTTGAGGTCTGGGCCTCCCGCTGTGTTTGCCTCCACCGTTTTTGGCTGAACGTACTCAGTATTGTACCTTTCTCCTGACCTCCTCCATACATATTGATGATGATTTGAACAAAAAAATTTCCAATTTGGATTTATCACACCATAAGACCTGTAGCCACTGATTTTCAGCTCAGTTCTTGCCCTTATTCTTAAGACAAGAGGTAAGGGGGTGGATGATGACTCAAACCTGGTTTTTCATCCTCCATTTGTAGCTGTTTTTCTCCTCCCTGATCACTCGCCTCATCTCTGTCTGAGCACTCTTCTGTTCCTCCTGATCCACTATTTATGGTTTCAAGAAATAGCGTACAGTTTTGGTGGGTATGGCAGAAATTATTAATGTCCAATATGCAATTCATCAGCCTATTAGTGTCCTCCCCATTATAATCACAAAGCACTCAACAATAGTTGAGCTAAAGCAGTCCTTTAGCACCTCTTCAGTCAGATCCATCGTTTCACAGTGCAGGTGAGTGCTGGTTAGCAGCATGACACTACTGTCCCAGTAATTTGGCATACCTCAGCCTTTTCACCCTATTTCCCTTCCTAGAGAATGACCTCTTGACATCCACCCTTTCTTGAATCATTGCCACATCAGCAAGTGAGACATGCTAGTTTGACCAGCTAGTTTGACAGCACAGGAAAAGCAACACAGCATATGACAATGCAACATATGGCTGAAAGGCTACTACTGTTCAAGAGGCATACCCTGTATGAAAGATTTTATTACATTCCACAACCGAAGAGATCTTATTAGACAAGATCAGCTCCACCTAAACTATGTGGGATCATGCCTTCTATCCACAAATGTAAAGTCAGTTCTGCATTCCTGCACAGCCTTCAGCCTATGGCATCCAAATCCCAGACCACTTTCTCATATCAGGGTAATAATAACAGACCACACACCAACAACAAGCAAGTAAGCTAACCTCAAAGACCCACTGTTCTTGTACACATTGAGCCCATCTTGTCTCAGTCCACTATATACTATTTTATTTCTGTCAAACTGTCCATTTTTTTGTAGATTCAACTAAATAAATGGGAAAATATGTATTTTAGTGACAGGCTGCTGGTAACAAAGTGCCTAAAGCAGCCAATGTCCAAAGAAAAAATTAAAGAACCTCCAGAAAGCCTTGAAAACTATTGCTCAAGGTTACTTAAAAAAATAGAAGAAAGTTTGAATCCTTGGAAGTAAAACAAAGAAATGTGGGATGTCTCAAGACTTTTGCACAGCACTGTAGTTTGAGTAAACCAACATTATACAACAAAAGTATCATGCCCCACTACTGAGAAATTGAGTTAAATGTTGTAACATTTAACTCAAAGCATTAGGCTTTGCTTGTGGGTATGAAGTTTACAAGGAAGCTCATTATTGTACTTTATTGTAAGATTTTTCCCCTTAAAGTTCACTGTCACATTCCACTGGTGCTATGGCTCGATTTCTATAGGGGCAATATTTGTATTTCACTGTACTTGTGTAGTCTTAGTTATTAAGTCTATCTTTATGTGTATCTGTCAAGTCAATAAAATGCATCATTATTATTACGTATTCTGGTCTGAGTCTGAGCAGGGGGGGTTTCAGTATCCCTCATGTAGGTATTTTGACATCAATCACAGCCTGCACTCAGGGACCCAACTTGTCCACTTGGCACTGAAATCTTGAAAGAAGGACAGAAAAATTAGCTGTTTTCATGATTCAACAAATTAT
>VUQJ01026733.1:0-12716 GCA_015108635.1 Andinoacara biseriatus
GACCAGGTCTAGGAAGAGTTCTGGTCGTCCCAAACTTCTTCCATTTAAGGATTATGGAGGCCACTGTGCTCTTAGGAACCTTGAGTTCTGCAGAAAATCTTTTGTAACCTTGGCCAGATCTGTGTCTTGTTGCAATTCTGTGTAAGCTCCTTGGGCAGCTCCTTCCACCTCATGATTTTCATTTGCTCTGACACACACCGTGAGCTGTGAGCTCTTATATAGACAGGTGTGTCCTTTTCCTAATCAAGCCCAATCAGTTTAATTAAACACAGCTGGACTCCAATGAAGGAGCAGAACCATCTCAAGGAGGATCAGATAAAAAATGGACAGCATTGAGTTAAATATGAGTGTCACAGCAAAGGGTCTGAATACTTATGACCATGTGATATTTCAGTTTTTCTTTTTTAATAAATTTGCAAAAATTTCTACATTTCTGTTTTTTTTCTGTCAAGATGGGGTGCTGAGTGTACATTAATAAGAAATAAAATGAACTTTTTTATTTTAGCAAATGGCTGCAATGAAACAGAAAATTTCAAAGGGGTCTGAATACTTTCCGTACCCACTGTATATACTAGACTATAAGAAGCAACTGCTATTTCAACAAAAGACTAGAGATTGATGAGGTACAACACAAATGCTATGGCAAGGTGGAGCCAGGACAGCAAGTCAGGAAGGAGATGTTATCACCCCCACAACAAGCCCCAAGAACAGTTTATATGTTGAAAGGCAAAGCAGCTGCACTGAACCACATGATCGTGGCTAAGGACCCGCATGGCCGATCACCTCTGAAAGTTTATTTGAAGATGTGAATGCAGCATTACGGACAATCCCTACTGTGACCATCACTGAATTCAACTAGCTGATCTAACAGTAGCTGGGGTTTTGCTCCAACCAGTTGAAGCAGGGGCCAGCAAGGAATTGGCAGAAACACCAGAGGAGCAAAACACCAGCTACTGGCAGGTAGAGCAGTCATTCAGTACCAGACTGACCAAACCTGTGCACCTCCTAGATTGACTACCAAAAAAAAAAGAAAAGAAATATGACTCAGTTCCTCACACATAAATCCTGGTATACCTAGAACTCTACAAGATCAACAGTACCCTAAGAGCCTTCATCAGGAATTCAATGAAGATGTGGAGAACAACAATAGAGGCCAAATTCAAGGCAATAACACAAGTATGGGATTTACCAAGGAGATTCTCTGCCCCCACTGCAGTCCTGCGTAGGCCTGAATCCCCTCAGCCAGATCATTAACAAGACATCAGCCACCTCCTCTACATGGATGACAAGCTGTATGCCAGGAGTGAACTGCATTGATCCACACCAATCGGATCTACAGCAATTACATCAGATTATCATTTGAACTGGAGAAGTGTAGTTGGATGGTAACAAAGAGAGGGAAGGTGGTCAGAACTGAGGGGATTTCACTGCATTGAGGACAGCTACAGGTACCTGGGAATCCCACAGGCAAATGGGAGCCTTGAAGAAGCCATTAGAAAAATTGTAACTGCCAAAAACCTGCAGAGAGTAAGGCAAGTCCTGAGGAGTCAACTGAATAGAAAGAACAAAATCTGGGCAGTCAACACTTATGCCCTGCCAGTCATCAGATACCCTGCTGGGATACTAAGCTTTTCAAAGGAGGAGATAAAAGGCACTGTCAGAAAGATACAGAAAGAAAGATGGCCACAATTGATCATGTCCTTAGCAGGGTTCTAGCCAAAACAAGTCCACAGGCGCTAGCTAGAACCCTGCTTAGTGAATACCACAAGCAGCAGAAACCTGAGAAAGAAGAGGTGCAAGAACAGGAACCATCATGGAAAGACAGTCCCCTGCACAGCATGTACCACCAGCAGAAAGAAGATCTGGTTAATACTGCAAAGTCTTACCTATGGCTGGACAAAGCTGGACTGAAAAACAGCACAGAGGCAGCACAGGAACAAGCTCCAAGCACAAGAGCAATAGAGTCCAGGTTCTACCACAACAGGCAAGACCCCAGGTGCAGGCTGTGCAGAGATGCCTCTGAGACAATCCAGCACATAACAGCTGGGTGCAAGATGTTAGCAGGCAGGGAATACATGGAACGCCATAACCAAGAGGCTGGCATATTATACAGGAACATTTATGCCGCACTATGGCCTGGGAGTCCCAAGATCAAAATGGACAAATTGATTGTTGTAAACAACTGGACATAGTAGTGGTGGACAAGCAGAGGAAAATGGCCGTAGTGATAGATGTTGCAATACAAGGGATAGCAACATCAGGAAGAAGGAACACGAGAAGCTCTAGAAAAATCAAGGCCTGAGAGACGAGCTAGAGAGGATGTGAAAGGTGAAGGTGACAGTGGTCGACGTGGTAATCAGAACAGTTGGGGCAGTGAGCCCCAAACTGGGAGAGTGGTTCCAGCAGATTCCTGGAATGACATCTGAGATCTCTGTCCAGAAGAATGCAGTTCTAGGAACAGCTAAGATACTGTGCAGGACCCTCAATCTCCTAGGCCTCTGGTAGAGGACCTGAGCTTGGACAAACAAAGAGTGAGTAATAACATATGTATGTATGCATCTATAAACGAGCCATCCTACTAAGTCTTTATTTGTTTGAACAGCAAGCTTCCTGAACAATCTGGTTAAGAGAATGCCAGGTATTTTCAAGTCTTAAAGAGCAGTCTCTTAACTAATAATGAGAGTGAGAAATGCAGTGCATTTAAGTGAAAACCTAAATTAATTATGTATGATTAGATGACTCCTAAAAGCTTTGGGCAGAGAAAAGAAAGAAAGTACATAAACAGAACATGAAGTCCAGGATGGCTGGATGGTTACCAGATGTGAAATTGTAAATGAACCTTAAGTATACAGGTGACTGCAGAATGATGAGAGCTACTGCTTCTGCATGGCTGGACACTGAAGTATACAGGTTATGTTACCTTTGTACTAAGTTGCTGTCCATGGATTGCAATTTTGTGACAGTTTTTGGTTTCAATTTACTGTATATACTAGTTGTTTTATGCCTAAAATGAACATGTGATTAGCTTATTTTTAATTAAGATTTGCGATTAGGGTACAGTTCTGAAATGATGCCTATTCCTATAAAGCATCTGCATGTAAGACATGGCATAATATATATGCTTCTGTTGATATTCAACCAATTAAACGTGAGGCAGTGTAACTACAGAGAAGATAGCACTGTTTTATACTGTCTTGGAGGCTACATGCATGTCTTATCAGCAAATGAGTCACTGAGAAGAGGTCATTTGGAAATATCATTTCATCTGAAAACATATTCAGACATGTAGGTCATACTATGCACTCCAGATAACTTCTGCAAGCCTGTCTTGTTCCTCTTCTCCTCCTCTTTTAGTCTCTTTTTCATTTCCCCCACTAGTCCTCCCTGTCAGTAGCATCATGCATGTTTTCACCTCTAAAGTGATTGTACCTGATTTATATGACAGGCCTTTAACCCTGCGTGTTCTTGTCCATCAGCATCAGGCAGAAAAACACCCAAGGGCATGTGTGAGTAGGACCAAATCTGGTTCTCTGTCATTCAGTACCTGTAACCTCCAACTAGAATGCACTCCAACAAATCACATTTATTCCTGCCCAGTTAGGAGATGTGAATCAATCACACAAGGTGAGAAGTGCTGCTGGAAGTATGTATCCAAATATATTTCTTTCTTATGCCAACAATCGGTTTGAGTTATGTATTTTTGTCTGTATACATTCTGGATATGCAAATGAATATAATACTGAATGACAATGACTGGCAGTTTGAACAAAACCATAGCATTTGAATCCAACTCTTCACCTGAGATAAGGCGTGCAAAAATGGTAATGAAACTAATTCACAGAACGTATTAGGTGAAAGAGATGAAAGAGAACACTTTTATGCGGGAGGACATGAATTTCTGAAACGTTGTAATGAAACCAAAGACGATAAGGAGCCAAGCAAAACAGAACATTGTCTCCACCTGCAGTCAGAAGATGGATGCAAACATTAATGGGTTTGCGGTGTAATAGCTCCACTTGCTGACCATGAACAGGAGCAGACAGCATGCGCAGAGAAATTAACTGGGGAATGTCTGGCTGCAGTTTTCACACATTTATGGCCAAGATAATTATTGTCAGCAAATATTCTTAAGTGCTTTGAGACCATATCTACCAGGCCTGTAGTTTATTAAGTTCTCCAGGGGGTTGTTAACAAAATAACTGCTTTAAATACTTCCATGAAATAATATTTAGTGGCCACTGCATTATTAAATAATTCATAATTAAAAGTAAAAGAATCGAATAATTATGTAATTATCTGCTTGCTGGATCTCTACTAGTTGTTTAAAGGATCAGTTTGCATGTTTATCTATATTAGTATCTATATTTTATTATTTTGTCATTTACTCAATTGACTCTAAAGCCTTTTATATGCTTGTTTAAATTTTGAATAAATTCATTTGCAAGACGATTGTATGAAATCTATACTTTCTAATAATGACAACGTTTTCTTTGCTTTAGATGAGGAGTAAACACCGTGTATTCGTATGCAAAAAAACAAAACAAAACAAAACAAAAAAACCACACACACACATCTATTTTTCTGTAGCCTCCGGAAATGTTTTTCTAGCAGTGATTTCAAAATAGAAGTCCTATAGCTCCGTGGTCACGTGAGCCCTCTGTTTACAGACATCCGGAGAAACATGGAGGACAGCACTGGCAGTAATCCCCAATCTCCCGGATTCACAGAGAAATTGAAGTCTTGGCTCTCTTGGTCATGGACTTATGTGTGCTTCCTTTGGTTCGGCATGGTGCTGATAATGATATACGTCCTGTGGAGTCCGCTGAAACTGCAGGAAACTCTTACCTCAGGTGAATTAAGGCAGCTGCTAGCTAGCTATTGTCAGCCTTCGGGTATGGTTTTAGCGAGAGCGGTTGGTTTGACAGCTCGTTGTCCGACTTCTCGAGACACAAACAGAGTCGACTTTTTGGTTCAGTTTATCCCTATTATCTAGATATTAATTAGCAAACACAGGTTTCATTTTTTCTACCGTAGCTCATTTGCGTATGCAGTCAAAATTCAGTAGTTTATTTGTTTTACCAAGTTTGCTATTGTGAGCTAAATGTCAGCTGCTGTACACCACCCATGTTGACTATTTTTTGTGTTTTTATTACAACTGCCGTTGAATCTAAGTGTTTCCTCTATTTTCTGTTTTCAGCCTCAGTGTTTTTGAACACACTGACACCCAAATTCTACGTGGCTCTCACTGGAACCTCCTCTCTCATCTCTGGACTCATCCTTGTGATTATTTTATCACTGAAATTATTTTTTAGTTTGTTTGTTTGTTTGTTTTTTTAGAATTTTTTTTTAGTTATTTATTCCTCCTTTTGTGCAAGAGATACCAAAAAGTGCCATTAGAATATTTGTCACAATATCTTTGTACATTTATTCAGCACAAAGCGCAACAAATACAGATGCTGATGTTTAGGCTTTATATTGGTGCTTCATTAATTTTCTCATCAAATACACTTCTAAAGTAGTTACAACTATTTATGTTTTTATTACAGATATTTGAGTGGTGGTATTTTCGAAAATATGGGACCTCGTTCATTGAACAAGTGTCAGTGAGCCACCTGCGTCCACTGCTGGGTGGAGTGGAGAGCAGCTCTACAACTGGTCTGTTCTCATCAGTTAATGGAGATGCAGAGCCTAGGCCCAGTGTCTCAGGTAAAAAACAAAACAAAAAACAATTTATAACAGCAGTATCATTCATAATTTGGTAAACTGTAACAGCAGTCTCTTCCTTTTGGTAGAATGCAAGGTCTGGCGGAACCCTTTGAATCTTTTCAGAGGCGCAGAATATAACAGGTATGTGTGGGTTTAAGATGTGTAATTCATACTGTTATGTGGTTAAAATGTCATAAAAATAGTGATTCTTGATATCAGATTTTTTTTCAAAAAAATGCATAATGATTTAAACATGTTATGTTTTTAGGGCAGAAAAAATGTTATTCTTTCTTATTTAATTCAGGGGAGCACGGTGGCATGGTGGTTAGCGCTGTTGAATGACAGCAAAAGGTCCTGGGTTTGACTGCATCATCTGGCCAGGACCTTTCTGTGTGGAGTTTGCATGTTCTCCTCGTGTCTACGTGGGTCCTCTCCGGTTACTCCGGCTTCCCACAGTCCAGAAACATGCAATTAGTGGGAATAGGTTAATTGTTGATGCTAAATTGCCTGTGAGTGTGAATGGTTGTCTGTCTCTCTGTGATACCGACAGACTGGCAACTTGTCCAGAGTGTACCCCACCTTTCGTGCTATGTGGCTGAGATAGGCTTCAGCCCCTCAGCGACCCTGAAACTATTTGATTCACTGAACTCCTTGAGGCGACAGTTTGTTGTGATTTGGCGCTATAAATTGAGAACCATAAAATGGCAGCTATCATTTTCACTTTGTGTACTACAGATACACCTGGGTGACTGGGAAGGAACCCCTAACATACTATGATATGAACCTGTCTGCTCAAGATCATCAGACCTTCTTCACTGGAGACACTCAGCAGTTAAGGCCAGAGGATGCTGGTGAGTTATACAGAGAAGGGAAAGATTTCTACAATCCATGCATGCAATACATGCCTGAAATACCTTTTTTAATGATGTGAAGCACTATGGGTTCCTATGCCAGTGCCACAAACTTATGTATATTACAGTAAGCCTAGATGATCGTCTTCTTACAGTGATGCAGAAGGCCTGGAGAGAGAGAAATCCTCAAGCCAGGATAAGAGCAGCTTACCAGGCCATAGAGATCAACCACCAGTGAGTTCTACTATTACACAGTTACAGAACCTCTCCATACATATCTCTAAACACCTTGCATCTCAAGTTAAAAGAAATAAATGTTTGAGTATTAGGTTGCATTCAAATGAGACTGTATGGACATTTATAAATACAACGATTTCTTGTGTACGTGTGTAGATGTGCTGCAGCCTATGTGCTTCTAGCAGAGGAAGAAGCAACAACTATCACAGAAGCTGAACGCCTTTTTAAAAAAGCACTAAGTATTGGTAAGGATGGATTTGAGTACTCTGTTGCATAGTACTACAAAGAAAGCTCACGAGATGTAGAGTAACTCAACACTGTATGTTAATCCTGCATGTGCTGCATGCCCTTACCCACCCTGTGCAATGTAGTACTTCAGTATTCACCGCTCAGCAACAGTACATCACAAATAGGTACCGTACAGCAATGAATTTTTTTTATACTCACCTCCCATGATTGAAGAATTACAGCTGCAATATTACATCAGCTATCAACACTGGACCACAAAATGTACCATGTTCATAAACAATACAGTTTAATTTGTTGTTCTTTAAATTGATAGTTTGCAATTAAATTGTTTCTCTTTGTGCTCTACAGCTGGAAAAGATATCAACCTACTAGTGTACATTAAACGCAGATTGGCAATGTGTGCACGCAAGTTGGGGCGAATTAAAGAAGCAGTAAAAATGATGAGAGATGTGCGTATCACCTTTAAAAATATTTATTGCTTTACTGTGTGGTTTTGTCAAGGCATGTATGCTTGTCAGTCGCATGTTTATTGTAACTTAAACTGTGGCATTTGAATATGTTTTATCGCTTTACAGTTAATGAAGGAATTCCCATTGTTGGGAATGTTAAATATACACGAAAACCTCCTTGAGGCACTTCTAGAGCTTCAGGCATATGCCGATGTCCAAGCAGTGCTTGCAAAATATGATGGTAAGACTAAACTCAACAAATATTTTAACTTTTAGACATCAGCATCCCATGATTTTACACTTATTAGGTCAGCACATCTGAATTTGCAAAAAATGCATGACCATTGTCACATAAACACAATTTCTGCCTCTACTTTAGACATCAGTTTGCCAAAATCAGCCACTATATGCTATACATCTGCATTGTTGAAAGCACGGGCTGTCTCAGACAAGTAAGTTATCTTTCTTGTGTCTGTTATTTGTATTGTTCCAATTATCATCATACTTAATATACGGTAAAACTTAATATCTGTAAAAGAAAAGAAAATCTTGTTGTATGTGACTGCCATAACAGCACCAATTTAGTAACTTTGTGATTCTAATGAAATATGATGTGTCAGGTTTTCTCCAGAGGCAGCATCCAGGCGGGGGCTAAGCACAGCAGAGATGAATGCTGTGGAGGCCATACACAGAGCCGTTGAGTTCAATCCCCACGTGCCAAAGGTCAGTACTTTACTATATGTTATTGTTATGCAATGCTGGCCTATGAATTAAGATTTTACTTGCTAATAGGACAGTCAGTCCTTTGTTTCATCTGGTGTTAATATTAGAATTTGTATTTAAAAGACTACGTACATTAGAGGCAAGGTGATCTCTAAGGTGTCTTTTATCTAATATTTATGTTTTTGAAATCAAACCTCTTTTCTCACCTCCTACCTTCTAGCAGCATTGTATAATACTGACAGTTAACATATCACATCCTCACTTTTTGCACCATCGCCTGATGCTGCAGTCACCCCCTTCACTTTCTTCCTGAAATGTATTTTTGTCTGTCCATCTGCTGCAAGTGGTTTGGTGGATTTGTTGTTTCTTTTGGGGTTTTTGCCTTGATACCTGCAGTAGCCAATGATGGATGTATTACGTTTCTGTGTGTCCCGTTCTAATGAAAACAATATCTCTGGAACGGCTTTTTTATTTGAATTTGGATGGGTCACTTGGAGTCAAGTGATGGAAGTCAAAAGTCACTCTGACCTCACAAAAATGTTTTTGGCCACCCAAAGCTTATCATTACAAAGTTTCACTCATGTCTTATATAGGTAAAATAATGAAATGGTGGCACTTTGGACCCAATAATATTCTGCAAAATCATTTTCTTCATCAGATACTGAATTAGCTACACTACTCTTTGTTGTCCAGATATTAAAGTCCTTCAGAGCCTTGAGTTCATATATTAAATGAGTCTGCACAGACATGGATGTAAACTGGCAGAAAGGCAGAAATTTAGTTTTACTTTAATGTTAAGCTCACTGCCTGTTTTAAGTCAGATCACGCAACACTCACATGGCTGCCACGTGTAAAGGTCCCATTCAGAAAAAACATGCAGACAGTTAATTAAACAGACAATCAAAAGCAACTGTAATAGGTGAAGCAACTAAAGCAACTTTTATTTTATTCACGTCACGCTCCTGGCTCACCAGTAGATGTCACTATAGGTCTTGCTACATGAAACGTTAGTTTCTCACTGGTGGTGTCGCCTCTAGATCGTGGCTTTTATCCACATTTAAAATTCTTCTACAGTATATAAGTCATTTTGATTATTATTACATTGATATTGCTATATTTCTTTTGTTCTTGTAGTTATTTTAAAATTGAGACAGGTTTTAAGTGGGTATGTTATTTTTGGTATCATCGGTTTCAAGCCTGTATATATTTTCAGATTACTTATTCTTATAGAAAATTCTTGGCTTGTTAATTTGATTGATTGGCCATACGATCACAGCTCTGTGTACAGCTGTTCTAGGGAGAGTGTGGGAGTTTAGCTGGATATCTCGTTGGTGTTTTACATCAGTTCCCACAGGATTAGATGTCACACATGCACACTGATTAATACACACCCAGATGCAACAGAGTTTTGTCCCAGTTCAGCCTTTGTAGTGTGGTGTTATTTCATTTCACAGACTCCTATTCTGAGAGAGAGAGAAAGAGAATCTGTGTGTTTGCATGCATGGAGGGGGGGAGACGTCAGCCAGCACTTTGATCCAGCCTTTGATTTTAAAGTGAGGGCCCTCATCTTCAGTATCTCTCCAACTGCTCCCTGCCCATTCTGCCCAGAGGCAGCCATCCTCTCTCCTCTCATCACGTACCCTCATCCTATTTCTTATCCTCTCATGTTCCCTTATCCCCTCATCCCCTGTTTGAGCCAAACAGACAGTCTGAATGTCACACTGCCAACTTTGTCAAAATGACTTCTTTGAATTTAGGTGAATGGCTAAATGACATTATGAAATTTTAACACACCTTTCATGGAGGATTATTGGACAGCTCATCTTTCAGCATTTGACTCTGGAATCTGGTACATACACAGTGCTCTCATAGCAGAGCACCGGGTATGGAAACGCAACAGTAGGGAAGGAGGGGGTGTTGCTTTGTATTGTCTGGCATGTCTAAAGGATGAGTGCACCTGCAACTCTTGGCCTTTTCAGATCGGTGGGCTTGTTGTCATCAAAAGCAGATTTAGTGCATGAAGTTTTTCATTAAAAAAAATGATGATCTGAATTTAGTTTCTTCAACAGTAGGATTGCGCGTGCTTTGGCAAAGTTTCTAATACAAGAACTTTAGCAGGCAGATCACACCATCATCTTTGTATCGGTAAACGAGTACATGATAACTGTTTCAATGACAAAGCTTTAAAACATCTAGCATCTTTGTTTAGAACTGTCATTCCTTCCTCCTGTTCAGAAAAAATCACAGAAATTATTTTTATAACAAAATAATAATTCAAGAAATTATATACAAATTCTTTTTATCTGTGTAAAAACTCGATATAAATTGATATAATGTCTAAATATACTGAGAAATATAACGTTTGTAGATATTTTCCAAGGTTTTTTTGTAGTTTGTGCTTTTAGTACAAATTTAATGTTTTAGTTACCACTTTTCCACATCTGCTCAACATTAGATCTGACTTATTAGAAATGTCAAAGCTTTATATAAGTTTTAGGTAAACTTCGGAATACATTAAACATAATTAAAAAATAGCTATGTAGCTGAAGCAGGCAGAATAGAGAGGCTGTTTTGAAAATCTGTCTCTTTATTCATTTTTAAATTTTATTTCAAGCTTTATCAGCCAGGCGTTGTGATCCAAAGTTTAGAAAAATCAACTGGAAAAGTTGCCAGTTAAAACTTTGCATCTCCAGGTTAAATATAGATAAGAAAAAAGTATAGCACTCAGGTGCCCTCCAGCAACATCATTAGCCCCCAGCTGCTCAAGTAGAACTGCTCAACAGATCAGGCCACTGTTGTACAGAGCAGCTTCCAGGTGTGAATGTGCATAAGTTTTATAACCTCAAGTGGATGCAACAAACCAAAGTAATAAATAGTTTACAGTTGTGGTAGTGACTCTGTGAGGCTGTAATTAGTTAAGTCTATGCTAACCCAAAAATTCTATGTTCCAAAGGATTGTAAATACTTAATGTCAGTAGGTGAAAAGTTATTACAACTTGTACGTTGAGTGATGTGAATATCTTTGTGTCTGACTGTAGCTAAAATGGCATCCTGCTAGGTTGTTACAGTAGATAAGGAGATCACCAGCATCACAATCCTTTGGATATTTAAGCTGCTTCTCAGGATAAAATCAACTGAACTACTGGAGCTCCTAGAGGAAGTCAGAGAATCATCAAAGTCAGCAGGATTTATCTCCTCTGTATGATGAATATATGTACCAAGTATCATGATTATGCTTTAATTTCAGTCTAGACCAAAGTGGTGAACTGAATTCGGACAGACTGAGATTGCATTCCATACAGTCAAACAATAAAACAATTCAGTAGCCTGTGTTACCCATGAAAATTTGGAGTACTGAAGGAGCATTGTTGGGCCAAGCATTAAGTGGTGCATTAAGTGGCAAGTGTGTTATCAAGCATGCCAAGCAGATTATGTATGGATATAACACTAGGCTAACTCACATGAGTACATTCAGATTGCTTTACAGGCTATACACGCCACACACAAAATCTATATCCATGTACACACACACACACACACACACACACACACACACACACACACACACACACACACACACACACACACTTCATTCCCACAGCTGGTTCAGTGCACACTGTGCTTCTCTCCCTCAACCCCTTTTCCTCACCAGCTCTTCATCCATCCAATTTCCTCCTCTTTTGCGCCCTGCTATTTTCTTTTCCTCCTCATCTTCTTGTCCTCTTCTATTTATCCTCCACTCATTTCTACATCTGCTTGTCCATTCCAGTTATCATCAGTATCAGCCAGTGGTTAAGAAACTACAGTTTCCCACATGCTTGGATAACTGATTAAATGCCCCTGCTCCCTAAATCTGCTTTACATTTATTTTTACTGCCATTTTAAAAAAAATATGCATTCAATTTGAAACATTCAGAGTGACCCAATCCTATTTACCTTGCTAGTTTACGTCACTTTAGATGGCAGTTTTTTTTTTTTAATCTCACCCCATTCTCATTGACATTCTCTCATCTAGATTGCCTGTCAAGCCTCAGAAGAGTTATTTTTTTCTTGGTGTACCACTGAAATTGGCTATTTGGTTTGTAAATTGAGACAGAGAAGGCGCGTTTGGGTTTGTTCTGAATTAAGATGGATGAGGTTTCATTCAGATGACAAAAATGGGGTAGTTACAGGAATTGCACTGTAGCTTAAGTTTCACCCACTTGGGGACAAATGTAAGTTTCCCTCACTGGGGTAGACGGTGAAGTAGCTAATGTCAGTGTTTGCTAAAATTATATATTTTTAAATTTTTTACATTTCTAATCCTAAAGCCTCTTTTTACGTGTGTTCTTTCATTGTTCATATCTTTGGCCAACAATTATAGAACAACTACGGGGTTGATGTCAGTGTTGCCTATGTACTCCACTGTGTTAGGCAAAGTGCCACAGATTAAAATCAAAAGGAAGCTTATGAGTTATGCTCTGGACTTATGACTGCCCAGGGATAAAAGGAGAACACATGA